>JASAMX010029097.1:0-30647 GCA_030248175.1 Microlaimidae sp. YZB2_3
ATTGCTAGAATTAGGAGTTAGTTTTTAGAAAAATAAAGAGTCAATCTGAAAAATAATAAATTAAAATTTTGAAGTGAGCGTAAAAGAAAACTATGAGTAATATTTTGTCGTAATATTTTGGGAGGGGTTAACGTAAATAGGTTTACCTGCCTGTTTTGTCTTATTGTGTGCTATTTTTTGTTTCTGACAAATGTAAATTATGACCGGAAGAAAACTTTATTTCTAATTGCAAAATCCAATTCAATTTTGAATGATAAACTAATATTAAACTCAGCCTTGAAAATGTTGTAAGATTAAAAACAGAAAAAAAGGTGATTTTCCTCGGGCGTAAGCTTAGAAACATAAAGATGGTGGAATGAGTCTGAGAGAGACATTAGATGACTTATAGGAAAATTAGAGTTGTGCTAGAAGTAGTTTAAGACTAGTAAGTTAACTAGTAAGTTAATGGTTTTTTTTAAACTTTAACCAGTAAGTTAACTAGTAAGTTAACGGTTGAAATTTTGAACTAGTAAGTTAACTAGTAAGTTAAATGTGTAAAAAATAATGAGTAAAGTTAAATGTATTGGTCCAAAATTTTAAACTAGTAAGTAATCCTAGTAAATTATGTTGGTAAACAATTTGAACTAGAAATTATTTCCAAAATCTTAAGCAAGTCAGTTAATTTTTCAAAATTCTAATATGTTTTGGTTTTAATTTGAAACTAATAGGATGAGCCATTTATGAAATTTGAGAAAAGGAGTTGAACATTTAGGTCAAAATAAATATCATAATTACAACCGAATAAATACAATTTACACGGAACTTTATAACTAATGTATTCAAATTCACTCTCCAGGCATTCGGAAAATATATACAGAGACAAGTAGGAAAAATAGATTTTAAAATATATTATATTACTTTTTTGAAACCTGTTAAATCTTAATTTTCTTAACAAGTTAAACATAGTGTTGTGATAATTAAGCCAAAAATCAAAATAGGTAGTTAAGTAGGTAGTTAACTACTTTTAAAATTAATAAGAGGTAATTAAATAGTTAAATAAAATTACAAAGTAGGTATAGAATAAAGTCAACCACTAAAAATTTTCAAAACTAGGGGTAGTTAAGTAAGTAGTTAGGAATCTTTTTTGAAACTAAATATATACTTATATTAAAATCTCAGAGAATCTAAAAATTCGAATTGTAATGTAAATACTTTGGTTACATTTAATAATAGTATATGTTTTTCCATATTTTATTGGTTTTTTTTGCTAATTATTTATGTTTAAAAATACTTTCAAGACTGCTAGATAGTTGAGATATAATATATAATTAAAATTCAGGAAGTTTTTTACAAGAAAAAAGTCTAATTATTCTAAGTTAACTTAAAAATATAAACTTAATGGTGGGTCTCAAAAAAAGGAGCGCATATTGTCCATCTTGTTAAACAACAAGATTGGAGAAAAGAGTGCAAATTTTGTTTAATGTGTGCGGCAAAGTCGAACTTTTTGACTTTGATTTTTCTGATGTTTTTTGTGAAAACTCAACCCGCCCCAATACAAAATATTTTTTCAACAAAATATCTCCAGCGGGTCTTCAAAGTTATGATTCTCTTTCTTGTATTGACAATTTTCTACGTGAAAGCTTGCTCAATGAGTATCATGATTTAAGTTACAAATTACGCATTAAATAGTGTTTCTCAATTTTCCACTCTTTAATCATTCCTTATCGTTAAGATTGGTGCAGTATTTGTTGAGATATCGCGTTTCCTTGACAACTGCAATTTTTTGCTTATAAAAATACCGAAGTGACGGCAAAAATGATGGACAGTTTTATTGTAAATTGCTGCCGTCTTCTGGTTTTTTGAGCAAAAATAGTCGCAGTTTTCGTAACCAGAAAACGCAATATCTCAAAATGGATCAATCATAATGATCAAGGTATCAAATTACAGTACAGCTGCTTTTCCGTAGCGACAGAATTCGGTTATACCGATTGAGCAATTTTTCATGTACAATAAATCGCCAAAAAACGCCATTTTTGTGGGGTCATAGCTTCTGAACCGCTGAATATTTGTCTAAAATTTTTTTTGCGAGCTATTAGGCACAGGAAAATACGAAAAAATTAAAGACAAAAGCTCTGAGTCTACCTTCAGAAAAGCAGAGTTTAGCGATGCTCAGTTTTCGCTATTCAATTGATAACAAAATTATGACTGCTTTCAAATACTTTTTTTGGCAAAAATATTTTTTTAGATTTGGATTCCACAATAATGATTAATTGGATTTTGAAAAAAAATCTAATTTTTCGTTTTTTTTTTATTTAAAACTTCAATAAAAATTACTTTTTTACACTAGATTAAATAAACGAACAGATTTTTGTTCTATTTTAACTAAAAGAAGTAATCAAGATAGTCTAATTATGATTTATTTCAACCATCTATTATGACGTTTTTTTTTGAAAAAAATTAATTAAAGCATTACTACAATTTGGGAATTCCATACTCTGAAAGCACGCGATAAAATTGCTGTCTGAGTGTCGAGATATGGATTTTTATTAAACACCTTCTGCGCGCGCAAATTACCACAATATATACATGCTGTCACATTTTGTTTCAAAGAGCTGGTTTTGTAATGCCTAAACCGGAGATATTGTATCTCGTTTAAAGCCACTAACTATTTGACTGTTTACTTCACAAACTACTTTCTGCCTACTTCGCTGAACTACTTTCTGCCTACTTTGTAACTACTTTTTGAGGAACTAATTTTTATTTTTTTAAAGTAGGTAGTTAAAAAGAGGAAAGTTAACCTAATTTTGAAAAAAAGAAAGTAAATTTAACTTAGTTAGCCAAAATCATGGTAGTTAAAATAGTTAAGTAGTTAACTACTTAAGTAGTTATCACAACACTAGTTAAACAGTGGAGATTTTTTTTAGCAACCATAAGAAAATTGGTGGCTTTCGGTTTGTCAGCTTATGTTGAAACAGTATAAATTTGTTAACATTATGTTTTCTTAGCACACTATGTTCAAAAACTAAACCTACATAATGCAATTAGAACCTTGAAAATGCCGGTTCAGCGGTTTTTGTAGTCATTCTGAATACTTTTTTTCATTATATTAATAGTAAAAGTAAACATAGATTTTAGTATGCAAAAAAGTGTGCTAATTTTCGTTTGACAGTATCCAAAGGTAAAAATTCAAGACATAAAGTTTGTAATGCTAAGAAAAATTTCATAAAAATTGTTTTATGTCCACTTGACTCTCTGTTGTTACTGTTAGGTACTTCTCGAAATACACAAAAAACTAGAATATAGAAATGTGATCTCAGAATCCAATTTAATGGGGTCCCCGAGGCTTTTGCCGTTAAACCAATTTTCTAAACTTTTGAAAAGTTCTCACCTTGAAGCCACGAAAAAAAAGAACTTAAAGCGAAAGTAAAAAATTGTTTTGGTGTTCGGTTTTAGAGTTTTGGTCTGACACGAAGGGACGGATCTTGAGTAAGTTTGCACTTTTGGATCTAAATTTACTCATTTCCCCAAACTAATTGATAGTTAAGGTGTCCTTTTTATTTATAAACACAATTAAATATACGGAAATTCAAATAAAAAACAAAACAAATTTTAAAGTGGTACGTTAGAGCCACAAGCAGGAAACATGGAGCCCATGGAAAATTTTTGGGAACTTAGAGCCACGAGGGAACTTGGAGCCTTTAGGAAATGGTTTAGGATTATATTTAGGTTTGTAGGCTTAGAACACGTTTTATCGATTTTTATTTTGGCTCCAATTCCCCTACTTAATGGCTCCAAGTTCCAATCCACTGGCTTTTTTTGAGTTCCAGTTTCCAAAGTCTTCCCCCAAGGCTCCATCGCACCTAAATCAATTTCAAAACTCACCAAAAAAATAATTCGAAAACTCAATTATGCAATGAAAAAAACGTGGATTTTTTTTTGAAAACTATATTTTTTTTTGTAAAGCAAAACGAATATATAATTCCATTTTGTACTAATAAGTGTTTTACAATTTTATCATTAAAAATTTACTCCTTCTCTTTATTCAATTTTTTGCAACAAACTGGAATCTACTGTTGAAGAAGGTTTTGAAAATTTTAAAAATTATGTATGTTTTTTAATATAATTTTGAATATTTTAATTCATTTCAAACAGGATAAAATTTATTTAAACTCCCATTTAAAAAAGAAAAGACAATTCGCAAAGACAAAACAACTTTTTACCTGAGTTCTAATTATCTCTGACGAGTTCTAACAACTAGTTATTTAAAACTAGAGAAAAAAAGCCATGGAGAACTAATTTATCTTATTTTTAGCAAAAGCCAAATAATAATTTATAAAAACCAAGTATTCAAAAAACATGTAAAAATACTTCAATAGTATGCATTTTTAGGTTTTTATCAAAATATTAACGACAAAAAATAAGCGCAAAAATTAATAACATTGGCAATGTTCAGTCGTATTTATTCATTTTTGACGTTGTGCTACAGCAAACTAGTTTAACGAAAACTAGTAAAAAAAGCCATGAAGAACAAATTTTTGATTTAGGGTTCATTTATAAAATTAAACAGTCAAAAAACAGAAAAATTCAGTAATAGTAACATGTAATTTTTTCAGGCTTTTTTAGATGCGTTAATAATAGAATACAAAAATGAGTAAAATTTCCAATTACCTGTGCAGCTGTGTTTTTATTGATCGATGTACTGCATTTTGTATTATTGTATTAACACCGTATTTAAAAAGCCTGAAAAAAACATACATGTACTATTACTGAATTTTACTGTTTTTTTGACTATTTGGTTTTATAAATGAACAGTAGTTTTGATGAAAATAAAATTTGTTCTTCATGGCTTTTTTTAATAGTTCGTTAAACTATGTAGGCATGGGAAAAAGTGAATAAATCGAGCTGGACAGGCCAATGTTAAATTTGGATTATTTTGTGCATCAATTGTTGATAAAAACCTAAAAATACATACGTATTTTACATGTTTGTTGATTGCTTGGTTTTATAAATTATTATTTGGCTTTTCTAAAAATAAAATTAGTTCTCCATGGCTTTTTTTACTAGTTTAATAACTAGCTGTTAGAACTAGTAAATTGAACTAGTAAAAATTTGCATGCAATACAACCTGAAGATCTTTCTATTTCAAATTCAAACTAAATAAATTTTATATTGTTTGAAATGAATTAAAATATTAAAATATATTAAAAAACATACATAATTTTTAATTCAAAACTTCGACAGTGATCGGTTATTCAAAAAATTGAATAAAGAAAAGTAAATTTTAAATAAAAATTGTAAAACACCTATAGTACAAAATGGAATTATATATCGTTTTGCTTTACAAAAAATATAGTTTTCAAAAAAAATCTATCATTTTTTTCATTTCAATAATCAAGTTTCGAATTATTTTTTGGTAGTTAAAATCGATTTAGGGTCGATGGAGCCTTTGGGAACTTGGAGCTGGAACTTGGAGCCATGATTGGGGAACTTGGAGCCGTCATGCAAGTCTGGGAGCCAAAAATAAAAATAGATAAAACGTGTTCCTAAGCCTACGCGAAGCCTAAATATAATACTAAACCATTTTTTCCTAAAGGCTCCAAGTTCCTATTACTCGTGGCTCTAAGTTCCCAAAAATTTTCCATGGCTCCATGTTTCCTGCTTGTGGCTCTAGAAAACCCCGTACCGTTAAAATTTGTTTTGTTTTTTATTGAATTTCGTATACTTAATTGTGTTTATAATAAAAAGGACACCTTGAGCTATCAGATTTGGTTGGGGAAATGGTGAATTTAGATCCAAAGGTGTGAACTTACTGAAACCCATCCCTTCGTGTAAACCAAACTCTAAACCAAACACCAAAACAATTTTTTACTTTCCGCTTTAAGTTCTTTTTTTTCGTGGCTCCAAGGTCCAAAACTTTTCAAAAGGCTTAAAATTGGTTTTAACGGCGCTAAAAACCTCGGACCATTAAATTGGTATAAATCGCGTTTCTATATTATAACTTTTGTGTTCAAAGGAGCATTACTGACATGACAACAGAGAGTGCCAAGTGGACATAGAAAAACAATTTTTATGAAATTTTCTTAGCATTACAAACTTTATGTCTTAAAAGTTACCTTGCAAAATATTCAAATCTGTCGAACGAAAAATTGGGCGCGCTTTTTTGCATACTAAAATCTATGTTTTTGATTTTTCCTTTTACTATTAATATAATAACTAAAAAAATTATTCAGAATGACTACAAAAACCGCTGGAAATTAAGGTCAGCAGGTTTATATTCAAGGTTCTAACATTCCCTTGTATGTTTTGGTTTAGCTTGGACATAATATGTAAGAAAACATAATGTAACAAATTTATCCTGTTCCAACATAAGCTTTTGACAATCCCGAAAGCACCAATTTTCTTATGGTTGCTAAAAAAATCTCCACTGTTTAACTAGTGTTGTGATAACTACTTAAGTAGTTAACTACTTAACTACTTAACTACCATGATTTTGGCTAACTAGTTAACTGCCTACTTTCTTTTTCAAAAGTAGTTAACTACCTACTTAACTACCTACTTTCAAAAAATAAAGTAGTTAACAAAGTAGTTACAAAGTAGGCAGAAAGTAGTTAGCGAAGTAGGCAGAAAGTAGTTTGTGAAGTAAACAGTCAAATAGTTAGTGGCTTTAAACAATCAATATCTGCGGGGCGCACATTTTACAAAAAAAACCAGCTCTTTGAAACAAAATGTGACAGCATGTATATATCCATGGTAATTTGCACGCGCAGAAGGTCTTTAATAAAAATCCATATCTGGGCACTCAACAGCGATTTTATACACACGGTGCTTTACAAATTATGAACCCAATTCAAATTGTAGTAATGCTTTAATTAATTTTTTAAAAAAAAACGTCATAAAATAGATGGTTGAAATAAATCATAATTAGACTATCTTTGATTACTTCTTTTAGTTAAAATAGAACAAAAATCTGTTGGTTTTTATTTAATCTAGTGTAAAAAAGTAATTTTTTATTGAAGTTTTTAAATAGAAAAAAACAAAAAATTAGATTTTTTTAGAAATGGATTGATCATATTTATTGTGAATCCAATGTACGGTTTAAAAAATATTTTAGTTAAGAAAGTATTTGAAAGCAGTCATAATTTTGTTATAAAATGAATAGCGAACTAGGGGTCAGTCATAAACTCTTGCTTTTATTAAAGGTGAACTGCGGAGTTAAACTTTTTGTCTTTAATTTTTAGTATTTTCCTGTGCCTAATAGCTCACAAAAAAATTTTCAACAAAATATCTCCAGCGGTTCAGAAGTTAGGACCCCCAAAAATGGCGTTTTTCGGCAATTCTGCACGTGAAAAATTTCTCAATGGGTATAAAAATTTATGTTACAAATTATGCACTTAAAAAAGCGGCTATTTTCTACTTTAATTTGATACCTTGATTATTAAGATTGGTGCGGTATTTCTCGAGATATTGCGTTTCTGGTACAAAAAACTGCGACTATTTTGCTAAAAAAACCAGAGGACGGCAGCAATTTGATGAAGTTTGTCCATCATTTTTGCCGTCACTTCGTATTTATAGCAAAAAATCCCGGATATTTTGTAGAGGAAACGCAATATCTCGACAAATACTGCACCAATCTTAACGATCAAGGAATCAAATTAAAGTAGAAAGTAGAAAAACACTATTTAATGCATAATTTGTAACTTAAATCATGATACTCATTGAGCAAGCTTTCACGTAGAGAATTGTCAAAAAATGCCATTTTTTGGGGGAGGGGGATCATAACTTCTAAACCACTGGAGATATTTTGTTGAAGAAATCTTTGTCAGGTATTGGGGGCAGGGGTAAGATTTTCACAAAAAACATCAAAATCAAAGTCAAAAAGTTCGACTTTGCACCACACATTTAAACAAAATTTGCACTCTCCCGCTTCTCAATCTTGTTGTTTAACAAGATGATATAAATAAGACAAACAATGTTATATCGTGTTTTTTTTAAACCCACCCCAAGTGGGTTATTAAGTTTATATTTTTAAGTTAACTTTAGAATAAATTAATTTTTTCTTGTAAAAAACTTCCTGAATTTTAATTATATTATATCTCAACTATCTAGCAGTCTTAAAAGTATTTTTAAACATAAATAATTAGCAAAAAACCAATAAAATATGGAAACATATATTATTAAATGTAACAAAGTATTTTTTACATTAAGAATTCGAATTTTTAATTCTACTAAGATTTTAATATAAGTATATATTTAGTTAAAAAATTACCTACTTAACTACTTACTACTTAACTACCTAGTTTAAAAATTTTAAGTAGTTAACTACCTACTTACTACCTACTTGTAATTTTATTTAACTACTTAACTACCTACTTATAATTTTAAAAGTAGTTAACTACCTACTTAACTACCTACTTTGATTTTTGGCTAACTATCACAACACTATGTTTAACTTGTTAAGAAAATTAAGATTTAGCGGTTTTCAAAAATTGATATGATGTGTTTTAAAATCTATTTTTTCCTACTTGTCTATATATATATATTTTCAAATGCCTGGAGTGAAGTTGAATACATTAGTTATAAAGTTCCCATGTAAATACTATTTTATTGGGTTGTCAGTATGATATTTATTTAACAATGTTTTTCAATTACCTTTTTTTATCAAATTTAGGTAAATAGCTAGTGTATTAGTTCAAATTAAAGCCAAAACATCTATTAGAATTTTGAAAAATTAACTGACTTGCTTAAGATTTTGGAAAATTAACTTACTAGTTCAAAATCTTGGACCATTAATTTACTAGATTACTTACTAGTTTAAAATTTTGGACCAATAACTTACTAGTTAACTTTACTAGATTATTTTTTTACACATTAACTTACTAGTTAACTTACTAGTTCAAAATTTTAGACCATTAACTTACTAGTTAACTTACTAGTTTAAAGTTTTGGACCATTAACTTACTAGTTAACTTACTAGTTGTAAACTTGCTTACTAGCACAACTCTAATTTCCTATAGTCCACATAATGTCTATCTCAGACTGGTCCACATCTTATGTTTCTAAGCTTACGCCCGAGGAAAAATCACCTTTTTTTCTGCTTTAATCTTAGAGCATTTTTCAAGGCTAGTTTAATATTAGTTTATGGTTCAAAATTGAATTGAATTGAATTGAATAAAGTTTACTTGCCAGTAATAATTACATTGTCAGAAATGATAAAGAAGACAAAAAATAGCACACAAAATAACAAAAGGCAAGCGGGCAGGTAAAGTTTATTACATTTAATTACCTCCCAAAATATTACAACAAAATATTACTAATAATTTTACTTTTAGCGCTCACTTCAAATTTTAATTTATTATTTTTCAATTGACTCTTTAGTTTTTTATCAAAAACTCAAGTTATAATTCGACTTAACATACAATCAAATATGTTTTAAATAGCCTTAAAGTTGTTGTTTTTAAAGCATATAAGAGTAATAAATTTTGTTAGTTATTTTTTAAGTTATAGTGATAAAAACGAAAGGTGTTCTTACATTTTGTTTTTAATGTGATTTCATTTTTTTATCTTTATATCTTTGTGAGAAATTATATGTTTAATAAAGTTGAGAACATTTTATTAGATCATTTTTAATGGGATAATAGTGAAAATGATACATAGTGCACTGTTTTCTCCCTACATATTTTGCTTTAAATTCTCTAAATGATTAATTCACATTTTTTCTAATTCGTTTTTAGCGAATAAATAATGATTTTTACGGAAACGCAATAACAAATAAACCACTCTTCACAATCAAGGTATAGAAAATTAAATTAGAAAGTAGCTGCTTTGTTTGAGTGTATAATTTGTATTTTAAACTTGTATACCCATTAAGCAATCTTTCAAGTACAGAATTATCGAAAAAACGCCATTTTTGGGGGTCATATCCTGAACCACTTAAGATTTTGATGAAAAAATTTTCGCAGGCTATTGAAGACAAAAGTATAATTTTTACAAAAAAATCATCAAAATTGAAGACTTTTAGTTTGAAGTTTGACTCCGTACTGCACCTTTAAACCCAAACAAAATATCAAAATCAGCAAACATTCCATCCTTTCGGCAACAGGTTGAGATTTTACGCAACAATGAAATTGGGCTCAATCGACACCAATTAGCACAATCACTAAACAACACTTTTACATTTTCAATGACTGATTTTTCGTGTTGAATAATTTAAAGGGATATTCAACTTATGGTGAAATACATTTTAAATTTGAAAAAGTCGTGTTAATCTGGAGTTTTTAATAAGTATACTCTTTTAACAATACGTCATTTATATATACATTAATATTTAATCTTATTAATACTTCTACCTCCTCCTTCTGTACTATTAATGTAAAAAAGAGCGTATGTTTTTTCACTTTTGATAACTTAATTAATACACCTTTAAATTAGTGTAAAGACTTTTTTTATTTAAATTTTATTTAATTTTCAAGTAAAATCAAATAAAAAATATAACGTATAACATTAAAATAACGGGAAATAGGAAACTAACTAACATTAGACATTATTGAGTACTCCAACTGAGGCCGACCCTAAAAAATATTAAATCGAGGCAAGATTCGCTTATTAAATTTACAGACATCTTATTTAAAATAAATTTTATAGCAATTTTAGTAGTAAACTTGAAACACCGAATGAAAAAAAAGTTTAAAGATAAATAGTAGGTTTGTAAAAAAATAAAATTAATTAATTTAGTAAAAATGACTGTAACTTATGCAGACGCTGGCTTTTTACGTCTTCTGTTTCGCTGGAGAGGTTCTCTTTGGAAGGCAATATGGAAGGAGTACTTGTTTTTCTTAGGCATGTACTATCTCATCAACCTAAGTTATCGTTTTGCCATGAATACAGAACAACAAGATATTTTTGAAAAACTAGTGGATATGTTTGGAAAAGCGTTTCAACTTATACCGCTGCAATTTTTGCTAGGTATGTTAAGTGAAAATAATCATATTTGATGTGAGCGAAAATCTATAGCAAAGAAAAAGTAAAGTTTTTTAACAAACCAATTGAAACAAACCGCTTAAAAAGGTAACATTTAAACGGTACTTCAAAAATGAGACAATTTAAATAAAGCTGCTTGAAAAATTTAAATTGTACTTTATATGGGACCTTATTTATTTTGAAACTTAAAAATTTTTTTCGTTGAATTGACTTGTTAAAGGTTATTAGTCAATTCGAGCAATATATACACTTTTTGAAAAAATCTTTCTGGACAATTTTTTTCACTAAACAACCCCCCTCCAATCACAAAAAAATGACTACATGAGATATTGTTGAAAATCTTATAGTTTGGGAAATGTTGTTACCCTCATCTTCTTTCTTTTATTTTTATTTTATTTGAAAGCATATTTTGGAAATAATGCTCCCCACATGCCCCTAATCAATTTTTTTTAAATAATTTTTTTTCAGTTTAGGTTTTTATGTTAGCGCCGTGGTAACAAGATGGTGGAGTCAGATGGGTTATGTGGCATGGCCAGATAAATTTATATTTTTCCTTTGCAATGTTATGCCAAGTAAGTAAAAATGGTTCGTTCAATTTGTTCTTATTTTGCTGAATCTTTATTTAGTGATAGTTCTTTCTTTTTAATATTTTTTTCTTTAAATTTCAAAATACTTTTTTAAATTTATCTTTAGTCAGATGCGAAAGTTTTTTAAAGCTGGCAACCGTATTGGCTCGATGTATTTTAGGAATATTCTATAGGATTTTATTACATTGTTTTAAAATATTTTTTAGCTTATACACAACAATGATCAACTGAGACATTTTTTGGTTTTAAACAGGGAAAAATGTGAATTTTAAAGCATTAAACGTTTTTAAGTTAAGATTTTTTTTCATACTTATTTGTGGTAAACTAAGAATATGTTTTTTGAGTTTTTTTTACTTTAATTATTGTAGTAAACATAAAAAATTTTTAGTTTATTTAATTTATTTTGAATAATTGCTGGAAAAAATCCAATTATAAGTAAAAGATAATTAATTGGTCAATAACATTAAGTATTGTAAGCAATTTGAAATCCGTTACTTTACTTTGTTTTAAATAAAAGTAGTTTTTTACAAAAAACACTGTAAATTGACGGTAAGTTTCAACCACAATAAAAAAATAATTGGAAAAAAATTGCTGGAGAAAATTCAAATATAAATAAAAATAATTGGTCAATAACATTAAAAAAGCTATTTGAAATACGTCACTTTACTTAATTTTAAGTAAAAATAACTTTTTACAAAACACCATAAATTGATGGTAAGTTTCAACTAAAATAAAAAAAAAATAGATAAAAAAAAAGAACTATCTTATTAATAAATCGATTCAGAAAATAAGAACAAATTGAACGAACCATTTGGTTCACTCCCGATACTTGGCATAACATTGCAAAGGAAAATATAAATTTATCTGGCATGCCACATAACCCATACCTTCAATCTCACCACTTGTTACCACGGCGCGTGAACATAAAAACCTTCAAAGCTAAAAAAAATTCATTTAAAAAAATTGATTAGGGGCATGTGGGGAGCATTATTTCCAAAATATGCTTTCAAATAAAATAAAAATAAAAGAAAGAAGATGAGGGTAACAACATTTCCCAAACTATAAGATTTTCAACAATATCTCATGTAGTCCAATTTTTTTGTGATTGGAGCGGCGGGTCCATTCGTTTTAGTGAAAAAAATTGTCCAGAAAGATTTTTTCAAAAAGTGTTATACTATTGCTCTGAATTGACTAATAACCTTTAACAAAGTCAATTCAACGAAAAAAAATTTTTAAGTTTCAAAATACATAAGGTCCCATTTAAAGTACAATTTAAATTTTTCAAGCAGCTTTATTTTAAGTGTCTCATTTTTGAAGTACCGTTTAAATGTTACCTTTTTAAGCGGTTTGTTTCAATTGGTTTGTTAAAAAACTTTACTTTTTCTTTGCTATAGATTTTCGCTCACATCAAATATGATTATTTTCACTTAACATACCTAGCAAAAATTGCAGCGGTATAAGTTGAAACGCTTTTCCAAACATATCCACTAGTTTTTCAAAAATATCTTGTTGTTCTGTATTCATGGCAAAACGATAACTTAGGTTGATGAGATAGTACATGCCTAAGAAAAACAAGTACTCCTTCCATATTGCCTTCCAAAGAGAACCTCTCCAGCGAAACAGAAGACGTAAAAAGCCAGCGTCTGCATAAGTTACAGTCATTTTTACCTAAATTAATTAATTTTATTTTTTTACAAACCTACTATTTATCATTTAAACTTTATTTTTCATTCGGTGTTTGCAAGTTTACTTACTTAAAATTGCTATAAAATTTATTTTAAATAAGCATGTCTGTAAATTTAATAAGCGAATCTTGCCTCGAGTTTTAAATATTTTTTAGGGTCGGCCTCAGTTGGAGTACTCAATAATGTCTCAATGTTAGTTAGTTTCCTATTTCCCGTTATTTTAATGTTATACGTTATATTTTTTATTTGATTTTACTTGCGAAAATTTAAATAAAATTTAGAATAAAAAAAAGTCTTCTACACTAATTTAAAGGTGTATTAATTAAGTTATCAAAAGTGAAAAAACATACGCTCTTTTTTACATCTAATAGTACGAGAAGGAGGAGGTAGAAGTATTAATAAGATTAAATATTAATGTATATATAAATGACGTATTGTTAACAAGAGTATACTTATTAAAAAACTCCAGATTAACACGACTTTTTCAAATTTAAAATGTATTTCACCCATAAGTTGCAATTATTCCCTTTAAATTCATTCAACACGCAAAAATCAGTCATTGAAAATGTAAAAAGTGGTTGTTTAGTGATTGTGCTTAATTGGTGTCCGAAAATTTGATCCCCAGCATTTCATTGTTGCGTACAAATCTCCAACCTGTTTGCCGCAAAGTTGATTTGGAAATGTTTTGCTTGATTTTGATATTTTGTTTGGGTTTAAAGTTGCAGTGCGGAGTCAAACTTTTTGTCTTCGATTTTGAAGATTTTTCGTGAAAACCTTACCCCTGCTACTAATAGCCCACCGAATTTCTTTTTCTTCAAAATATCTCCAGTTCTTTAAGAGATAGACATAGAACCCCAAAAGTGGCATTTTTCAACAATTCTGTACTTAAAAGATTGCTGAATGGGTATTGAAGTTTAAATTAGAAAAAAATTCATTCAAAAAAAGCAAATATTTTTTACTTAATTTAATACTTTGATTGTTAAGATTGGTGCTGTATTTGTCGAGATATTGCGTTCTCCGTACAAAAAACCCTCGATTTTTTTGCTAAAAACCCGAAGTGTAGGAAAAAATGTTGGGCAAACTTAATCCCAATTTCAGCAGAACATTTAACACGCAAAAACTATTTTCCGGGCAGAAAACAGTGCACTATGTATCATTTTCACTAATTTTTTTTTAATAAAGCATTTTTCAAAAGATAAAGATAAAAATGAAATCACATTAAAAACAAAATGTAAGAACACCTTTCGTTTTTATCACTATAACTTAAAAAATAACTAACAAAATTTATTACTCTTATATGCTTTAAAAACAACAACTTTAAGGCTATTTAAAACATATTTGATTGTATGTTAAGTCGAATTATAACTTACTTTTCCGATAAAAAACTAAAGAGTCAATTGAAAAATAATAAATTAAAATTTGATTGGTAATCATAATTATTAAAAATATTTGTTGTATATAGGTATGATTACCATGCTAATCTATATACAGTATTGTTTATTATATAAACATAATTTTCTCTATTTTTCCTATTGTTTATTCACTAAATTTTAATAAAGTTTTAGATATTTGATATTAGGGTGGTAAAGCTTAAGCCGCAAGCCATGAAAATGGAGAAAAAAAAATAATGTTTCTGAATGTAGTATTAATGCAGCTTAACGGCTTGGATTTTTACAAAAAATAAAAAAAGGATACATAAAAATTATGCTCAGAACAACTAGAGTTGTGCTGGTAAGCAAATTTACAACTAGTAAGTTAACTAGTAAGTTAATGTTCTAAAATTTTGAACTAGTAGGTTAAAAATTATGCTCAGAACAACTAAGGTTGTGCTAGTAAGCAAATTTACAACTAGTAAGTTAACTAGTAAGTTAATGGTCTAAAATTTTGAACTAGTAAGTTAACTTTAACTAGGAAGGTAATGGTACAAAATTTCGAGCTGGTAAGTTAATTTTCCAAAATCTTAAGCAAGTCAGTTAATTTTTCAAAATTCTAATAGATGTTTTGGCTTTAATTTGAACTAATACACTAGCTATTTACCTAAATTTGATAAAAAAGGCAATTGAAAAACATTGTTAAATAAATATCATACTGACATTCCAATAAAATAGTATTTACATGGGAACTTTATAACTAATGTATTCAACTTCACTCCAGGCATTTGAAAAATATATATATATAGACAAGTAGGAAAAATAGATTTTAAAACACATCATATCAATTTTTGAAAACCGCTAAATCTTAATTTTCTTAACAAGTTAAAAACATATTTGTAATAGTTAGCAAAAAATCAAAGTAGGTAGTTAAGTAGGTGGTTAAATACGTTTAAAATTATAAGTAGGTAGTTAAGTAGTTAAATAAAAATACAAGTAAGTAGTAGTAGGTAATTAACTACTTAAAATTTTTAAACTAGGTAGTTAAGTAGTAAGTAGTTAAGTAGGTAATTTTTTAACTAAATATATACTTATATTAAAATCTTAGTAGAATTAAAAATTTGTATTCTTAATGTAAAAAATACTTCTTACATTTAATAATATATGTTTCCATATTTTATTGGTTTTTTGCTAATTATTTATGTTTAAAAATACTTTTAAGACTGCTAGATAGTTGAGATATAATATAATTAAAATTCAGGAAGTTTTTTACAAGAAAAAATTAATTTATTCTAAAGTTAACTTAAAAATATAAACTTAATAACCCACTTGGGGTGGGTTTAAAAAAAACACGATATAACATTGTTTGTCTTATTTATATCATCTTGTTAAACAACAAGATTGAGAAGCGGGAGAGTCAAATTTTGTTTAAACGTGCGCAAAGTCGAACTTTTTGACTTTGATTTTGATGTTTTTTGTGAAAATCTTACCCCTGCCCCCAATACCTGACAAAGATTTCTTCAACAAAATATCTCCAGTGGTTTAGAAGTTATGATCCCCCTCCCCCAAAAAATGGCATTTTTTGACAATTCTCTACGTGAAAGCTTGCTCAATGAGTATCATGATTTAAGTTACAAATTATGCATTAAATAGTGTTTTTCTACTTTCTACTTTAATTTGATTCCTTGATCGTTAAGATTGGTGCAGTATTTGTCGAGATATTGCGTTTCCTCTACAAAATATCCGGGATTTTTTGCTATAAATACGAAGTGACGGCAAAAATGATGGACAAACTTCATCAAATTGCTGCCGTCCTCTGGTTTTTTTAGCAAAATAGTCGCAGTTTTTTGTACCAGAAACGCAATATCTCGACAAATACTGCACCAATCATAATGATCAAGGTATCAAATTAAAGTAGAAAATAGCCGCTTTTTTGAGTGCATAATTTGTAACTTATACCTATTGAGCAATTTTTCACGTACAGAATTGTCAAAAAACGCCATTTTTGTGGGGTCATAGCTTCTGAACCGCTGAAGATATTTTGTTGAAAATTTTTTTGTGAGCTATTAGGCACAGGAAAATACTAAAAATTAAAGACAAAAAGTTTAACTCCGCAGTTCACCTTTAATAAAAGCAAGAGTTTATGACTGACCCCTAGTTCGCTATTCATTTTATAACAAAATTATGACTGCTTTCAAATACTTTCTTAACTAAAATATTTTTTAAACCGTACATTGGATTCACAATAAATATGATCAATCCATTTCTTAAAAAAATCTAATTTTTTGTTTTTTTATTTAAAAACTTCAATAAAAAATTACTTTTTTACAATAGATTAAATAAAAACCAACAGATTTTTGTTCTATTTTAACTAAAAGAAGTAATCAAAGATAGTCTAATTATGATTTATTTCAACCATCTATTTTATGACGTTTTTTTTTAAAAAATTAATTAAAGCATTACTACAATTTGAATTGGGTTCATAATTTGTAAAGCACCGTGTGTATAAAATCGCTGTTGAGTGCCCAGATATGGATTTTTATTAAAGACCTTCTGCGCGTGCAAATTACCATGGATATATACATGCTGTCACATTTTGTTTCAAAGAGCTGGTTTTTTTTGTAAAATGTGCGCCCCGCAGATATTGATTGTTTAAAGCCACTAACTATTTGACTGTTTACTTCACAAACTACTTTCTGCCTACTTCGCTAACTACTTTCTGCCTACTTTGTAACTACTTTGTTAACTACTTTATTTTTTGAAAGTAGGTAGTTAAGTAGGTAGTTAACTACTTTTGAAAAAGAAAGTAGGCAGTTAAGTAGTTAGCCAAAATCATGGTAGTTAAGTAGTTAAGTAGTTAACTACTTAAGTAGTTATCACAACACTAGTTAAACAGTGGAGATTTTTTTAGCAACCATAAGAAAATTGGTGCTTTCGGGATTGTCAAAAGCTTATGTTGGAACAGGATAAATTTGTTACATTATGTTTTCTTACATATTATGTCCAAACTAAACCAAAACATACAAGGGAATGTTAGAACCTTGAATATAAACCTGCTGACCTTAATTTCCAGCGGTTTTTGTAGTCATTCTGAATAATTTTTTTAGTTATTATATTAATAGTAAAAGGAAAAATCAAAAACATAGATTTTAGTATGCAAAAAAGCGCGCCCAATTTTTCGTTCGACAGATTTGAATATTTTGCAAGGTAACTTTTAAGACATAAAGTTTGTAATGCTAAGAAAATTTCATAAAAATTGTTTTTCTATGTCCACTTGGCACTCTCTGTTGTCATGTCAGTAATGCTCCTTTGAACACAAAAGTTATAATATAGAAACGCGATTTATACCAATTTAATGGTCCGAGGTTTTTAGCGCCGTTAAAACCAATTTTAAGCCTTTTGAAAAGTTTTGGACCTTGGAGCCACGAAAAAAAAAGAACTTAAAGCGGAAAGTAAAAAATTGTTTTGGTGTTTGGTTTAGAGTTTGGTTTACACGAAGGGATGGATTTCAGTAAGTTCACACCTTTGGATCTAAATTCACCATTTCCCCAACCAAATTGATAGCTCAAGGTGTCCTTTTTATTATAAACACAATTAAGTATACGAAATTCAAATAAAAAACAAAACAAATTTTAACGGTACGGGGTTTTTAGAGCCACAAGCAGGAAACATGGAGCCATGGAAAATTTTTGGGAACTTAGAGCCACGAGTAATAGGAACTTGGAGCCTTTAGGAAAAAATGGTTTAGGATTATATTTAGGCTTCGCGTAGGCTTAGGAACACGTTTTATCGATTTTTATTTTTGGCTCCAAATTCCCTACTTACGGCTCCAAGTTCCCCAATCATGGCTCCAAGTTCCAGCTCCAAGTTCCCAAGGCTCCATCGACCCTAAATCAATTTTAACTACCAAAAAATAATTCGAAACTCAATTATGCAAATGAAAAAAACGTGGATTTTTTTTGAAAACTATATTTTTTTGTAAAGCAAAACGATATATAATTCCATTTTGTACTATAGGTGTTTTACAATTTTTATTTAAAATTTACTTTTCTTTATTCAATTTTTTGAATAACCGATCACTGTCGAAGTTTTGAATTAAAAATTATGTATGTTTTTTAATATATTTTAATATTTTAATTCATTTCAAACAATATAAAATTTATTTAGTTTGCATTTAAAATAGAAAGATCTTCAGGTTGTTTTGCATGCAAATTTTTACTAGTTCAATTTACGAGTTCTAACAACTAGTTATTAAACTAGTAAAAAAAGCCATGGAGAACTAATTTTATTTTTAGCAAAGCCAAATAATAATTTATAAAACCAAGCAATCAAAAAACATGTAAAATACTTCAATAGTATGCATTTTTAGGTTTTTATCAACAATTAATGCACAAAATAAGCCAAATTTAACATTGGCATGTCCAGCTCGATTTATTCACTCCCATGCCAGCAACTAGTTTAACGAACTAGTAAAAAAAGCCATGAAGAACAAATTTTATTTTCATCAAAACTACTGTTCATTTATAAAATCAAACAGTCAAAAAACAGAAAAATTCAGTAATAGTACATGTATGTTTTTTTCAGGCTTTTTAAATACGGTGTTAATACAATAATACAAAATGCAGTACATCGATCAATAAACACAGCTGCACAGGTAATAGAAAGATTACTGCTGACGTGAGCAGTTAAAACAGTCAAATAAAAATAAAACACAGAAATCGTTTTGAACCCAAGAAATAAACCAAAAAAAATAAAACTAATTTAGTTACAAAGAAAAATGTTTATTAAGCTTAAATCTAAATGAGCTAATGGAATTTGAAAGGACAATCTCACTTGGAAGTTTGTTCCAAAAAGTGATAACGCGGTTACTGAAAAAGCATTTAGCTACATCTAACCGAAATTTTTTAAGTTCTAGTTTATAGCCATTGATACGTGTTCTCTTTTCAGTTGAAGCTACAAAAAATTTTTCCATATCGGTATCGACAAATTTTTCCATATCGGTATCGACAAAACCATGGATAATTTTGAAACACATACATAGATCTGTTTTAAGTCTTCTCAGTTCTAAACTATCAAGCTTAAGTTCGATTAAGCGATTTTTATAGTTAGTTTTTTGGAGACCGCAACGAGCAAATAAATGTCTGGTAAAATGTCTTTGAACATGTTCGATTTTACGCTTATCTTTTATTAAATAAGGTGACCGTTTGACTCCGAACTCTGAAATATATAACCGCCGAAACAATTTTTTTAGTTTCCTGTGTTACAATGCTGGTACATTTAACCGGTCTTTGAATATAACTTATAACATAGAATCCAATACTGTTTATATTTAACTTTTTGTTTGTGTGTTGATCGGTTTTTTACAACCGATATACAGATTTAGGGACGATTTTACCCTTCAATATTATGCTCCGTAGCTCGAGCTATTTAAAGCAAAGGAAGCTTTGGAGCTCCGCCGTTTTAATCAGCAATTTTAGGCTTATTTAAGCTTGAAATTCAGTTAAAGTTACTGTATGTACATTTTTAAAATTATTTTCATTCTTTTAAATAAGTTTTGAAAAAAATTGAAAGTAAAAAAATATTTTATAACATTTGTCTTTATTTATTCATGAAATTAGAACAAAAACAGGGCAGGGCTCCGGGGCTTCAGAATTGTTTCAGGGCTCCTAAAAACGGAGCTTCGGGGAACATCACCAAACGGAATGCTCTCAAAGTTTAGTACAATTACACTTTAGTTTGACTAACAAAATAGAGTAACTTGATTGACGAAACTTTTTTAAATTTGTTTTTTTGCGAACAAATACTTTAAATTAATTTATCAAAACAACAGAACCCTCGCAAAATAATCTCGCTTTGTGCATAATAAGAATTTGAACTTTTATTTCATTTTTTAACTAAACAGTAAAAACTTGTTTTTGATACATGTTATTGTTTGGTTTAGAAAAAAGAACATAAAAACAAAAGAAAATGAGCATGGAAATATGTAATAATATGACGCGCTGCAAGTGTCGTCGCGGTTATTTACAAATTAAGCCCAATTATATTTCAACAGCTACAGGGTATCTGACTTAATTTCGGCCACCTTTTTTTATTTTTTTTTGAATAAGTTTTTTTCTGATTTTTCCAATCGACCCAAGATTTGGTCTAAAAATAGAACAATAGCTATTTTTTGTTATTCCAGTGCAAAATTTTAAAGTCTCCGTTAAACTTAAAGATCAGTGGAGGTTTAACGTTTTATATAGTGGCCGAAATTAAAGCGCGAGCCATTAACTTCGGCCACCTAGAAAAAAACTGGTTATAACTATTGCCAAAACGAACAATAAAAATTTTCAAAGGTTGCAAATTTATCCTTAGGTATTGTTCTTGGTATATATAACATAATTTTCTCGTTTTCAAACTTTAATAGTTATTTGTAAGACTTTAAATAACCTGTATTGCTTGTTGAATTTTTGTTTGGAATCTTAAATGCGCAGTTAGTTAAACGTATTGCAAAGTGATTTTGAAGAAAATATCAAAACATGAAAATTAACAATTTTGACATTTAAATAGAAGTTATTTTAAGGTTATATAGTGCTTTGTTCTAATTTGATGCAGTTCAAACACAAAGCAAAAATTAAGAAAATCACAAAAAATTACTTTTTGTATGAAAATGTTGATAATGCAGACTAACACAAATAAAAAACTTTTGCAAAAACACTTTATTCAACATTCATCCAGTTACTTTCGTGGATTTTGTGCTAGTTCTTTATTGCTTCAAAAATAAGCCAATTTCCTAACACCCTAAATTTGTGGCCGAAAATAAGGTCTGACCGAAATTAAGTCAGATATCCTATACCCACATACGAGGTAAGTTTTTGCACGGTGAGAGGTGTTTTCTTATTGACAACTCAAAGCTAACTGACCTCAATTGAATAGTCTATTTAGCAAAATTAATCGTCTATTTAACAGCAATTTAAAATTTTCAAGTAAAAACTGTTTAATATTAAAAATGACATTATTTTGTTTATCAAATTACTAAATTTGGAACAAAATTCTTTTTTATAGGCTAAAATTCACTAAAGTTTGTATATTTTGTGAAAAAAGCGCGAAATAAAAAAACTCCGTGTTCCAATTAGTTTTTAACACTTCATAACTGCACAATTGTTATTGGTCTTCTTCTTACAAATTTACGAGGTCAGCCAGATTTAAGTCAACCAGAGTCAGCCCGATTGAAAAAGCAGGCCCTGTTTAAAAAAAATTTTATATCAAGATCATTTGCCTCAATTGTGGGTAGGTTTATCTACGCATTTGAGGTAAACTTTTTTCGTTGCTATTATTAGCGGTCTTTGTTTAATTAGCTGAAATACAGTAAAATATAGATTTTATTTTGCTTAACAGTATGGCAGCTTATTTGTAACATTTGCCAATATAGTGCGCTCTTATTCATTAATCAAAGATAGGATATTGTATTTTTGTGTATATTTCTTGATTTTAGTGGAAGAAATTATTTCTTTTAAAAATACAGTAATTTTCCCTGAATTTCTGCAGTTCCCTGTAAAATATGATAAAATCATACCATATGGAAAATTGTTTGTTATCTAATATAAAGATTATAAACTTTTAGCCAGCTGGGGTAGAAGTCGAAAAAAAAATGACAAAATAAATTTTATTTTTATCAAAAAATGTTTTAACTAGTTGAAATAACTAGTGTTTTCCAGCTAACTAACTAGTTAACCAGTAAGTAAATTGCTTAAAATTTTAAACTAGTAAGTTATCTAGTAAGTTAATTGGTCAAAAATGTAAATTAGTAAGTTAAATAGTAAGTTAATTGCTCAAAATTAGCAACTAGTAAGCTAACTAGTAAATTAACTAGCTCGAAAAATGCACTAGTTAACTAGTTAACTAGTAACTAGTAAGTTAACTAGCACAACTCTATAGGAAATTTGCATTTGTTTTCGCCAGCTGCCTACTAAATAAAAATTTCTACCATATTATAATGATTCATTTATACATTGAACTATTCACACAGCACTGTTGCATTTTTTTCAGTCTGATGTAATGTCAATTGAAAAAATCATACTCAAATCAATCTTTGACAAGTGCGAAATCCCCACTTTTTCAATTAGAAGGTTATTTGTATATGTAAGAAACAACTATAAAATTTTAAAAGAAGAAAATATTTAAAATATTTTGTTGTTTTCCACGTTTTCCGCTTGGTGGAAGCAGCTGGCGCTGGAAACTGGTGCGGTTTGCGTGACCAATTGGAAACGAGCATAGCATTCTGCTAGTATTGTGCAGTTTTTATAAAGGGCTGTCCGCTGTCTGCTCTGTAGAATTCTTATTGTTGCCAAACAGCTGTTATTGTGCGGTTAGGAGCTTTTATTTTACTATTTTTCAATTTATTATTTTGATCAAAAAATCAATAGCAAGGACCTAAATAAAAAAAGTGTCTCCTAAGAAAGTTGCGTTATTCTTTCCAATGAGCCCATGTTTATTTTAAATAAATCGGTAACGAAGGAGTAATATCAATTTTAAAAATTGAGCGTTAGAATAATAATAATAATAAGAAGAAGAAGAAGAAGAAGAAGAAAAAGAAAAAGAAGAAGAAGAAGGAGATGAACATGATTTTTAAAGTTTACCCAGATTCTCTAATTATGGTTGGTGCGGCGCCGCGGGGCTATATTGCCCCGTGGCGCTTTTGCGCCACCAGTGAAAAAAACCAAAACCGACATTTTTTGTAAAAAAATTAAATTAGTTTTATGTTTATTTGATAAAAAATCAAAAAGCTCGAACTTGATAAAATGCACGCAAACTCAACTTACTAGTAACACCCACTACAGTAAAATTTGCTTACAAAACCTAAAGTTGTCCGAAAAATCACTTTTTTCGCATCGTTTTTTTTCTCAAAAAATCTAGGTTTTTTGTTCAGGAAACGCAAAATCTCAATAACTAATGTACCAATCTTAACAATCAAGATATCAAATTAAAATAAAAAGTAGCAGCTTTCTTTGAGTGCATAATTTTTAACTTAAATTTTTATATTTATTTACGTACAACGCGTCAATTTTAATAATTTAAGAAAATAAAAAAATTAAAAATTGTTTTAACTTTAAAATTAAAAATATACCAGATTTTCTTCGAAAAATTTTCAGTTTGCAGTATCAACATTAAGCAGAATAATAAAAATCTCACTCTACAATTTTTGATAATGGCATTTGATATTTTAAAATTTTAAAAAACAAACACAACATTATCCAATTGCTTTAAATTTTTGAAAACAAATTTTTCCACATTTTTATTAAAATGATAATTCACTATTTTTTTAACAAATATTAACCATTTTTAAGTGCACGGTATTTTATTTTCTTTACGAAAATTTAACACAATGCTTCAAATATACATAAAGTATTGATCAATATTTTCCGTAAAATAAAAAGTAAGTAAGTAATCAGCGAAATTTACACTTTTCTTTCCGTAAAAAATTCCCATGGTTACATTATAATTTATTTAGAATTTTCACACAACCTAGCTATATTTATTCAGTAAAACAGCTTTTTATTGAAAATTAAACTTGAATAAATTATGATGTTTAATTTTAAAAACAACGAAAATGAATCAAATACAAATACGTAAGAAAACAAGAAAATATCTTCATTTTCTGCATTATAAATCAATCTTAATACATATAACAAAATTATAGGCAAATAAAATCTAGCTGATCGCGATATTTGCAGTATTGAATCGACTATTTAACAATAAAAACATTCAAAATTTTTCACTAAAACGGATTAATAGCAAAGGTTAAAAACTGTATTTTAATAATTATTTATCAAATTATTTAATTTGGAATCTAAATGAAAATTTTTTAGAGCTATAGGCCTAGTTGGATAATTTAAGTTAAGTTGTATATTTTCTGAAAAGGTGGAATTTAAAAAAATTCTGCGTTCTTATTTGTTTGTAAAAAAAAACGTCATTACCGCACAATTTTAATTGGTCCCCTTATGTATGCATTCTAATTTTCAGCGTTAGCCAAATATAATTCAACCATAATTTAATGATAAAAGATACTAATTTTGTTAAATTTATTTTTACAAAATATAATATTTTTTTATTTCTAACAAAAATATATAATACTATAATATATAGTATTATATATTTTTGTTTCTAATATAGTAGTGTTGTAAAAAGTAATGATTTTCGATTATTTTAAATAAAAGTAAAAGTTATTCAAAAATTAAATAAAGTAAGAGTAAAAGTAACGGTCAAAATCTTATTTAAAGGTGAGAAAATGTTGCAATATTGCAGAAATTTACATTGCATTGCAAATTGCAAACATTGCAAACCGTTGCTGCACCTACAGCTAAAAACATCTTTCTGCGATATCGAGAGATGATCAAATATAATATAAAAGTTTTATATTTCACATCTAAAACACCCATGTTCTGCATCCCATTTTGTTCTAGTTCTTTTGTAAAAAATACTATAAAAACAAATATTTTGAATACGGCAATAAATAAATTCAAACGCCATATGAAGAATAAAAATATTCCTTTTTATTAATTTAATTTTTAAAAAAATGATTATTTGTTATAATGCTTTACTAAGTTCCTACAAAATGCAAAATAAATTTTTGTCTTATTTTTTTACGATATTCATAGTTTTTCACAGCTCAGAACGAAAAAAATATCTACAATATTGCTCTTAGCCTGACGGCTGAATGTGCAGTAAAAAAACCCTCAAACTCAATTCTTCAATAAGAAAATAAAGTCTATCTGACCTCGATAATTGCAGTAGTAAATTGACTATTTAACAACAAAAACATTCAAAATTTTTAACCAAAGCGGTTTAATAATAAAGATTTAAACCTATATTTTAATAATTACTTATCAATTTACTTAATATAAATGCAAATTTTTTAAGGACTAAATTTAGTTAATTTTTGTGTATTTTGTAAAAATGTAGAATTACAAAAAAATTCTTATTTTTTTATTTTCTTATTTGTTTAAAAAATTTGGTTACTTGGTTGGTCTAAATTTGGTTAATTTCTGTGTATTTTGTAAAGATGTAGAATTACAAAAAATTCTTTTTTTAATTTTCTTATTTGTTTAAAGAAAAAACGTCACAACCGCACAATTTTAATTGCTCATGTCTGCATACTAATTTGCGAGATTAGCCAGATATAATTCAACCATAAAACATTTGCAAAAAAATCACGTTCTTTTATAGACTAGTTCGAATAAGCGCTTTTACTGTACAAGAGAGGGTACAAAAAGAAAAAAAAATAAAATTGGAAAATTTGATAAATAATTATTAAAATACAGTTTTTAATCGTTGTTATTAACCCGCTTTAGTGAAAAATTTTGAATGGTTTTTGTTGTTAAATAGTCGATTCAATACTGTAAATACCTCGGTCAGCTAGATTTATTTGCCTATAATTGGATTAAAAAACAATAACAATGTCATCTTTTTAAATTTATCAAATTACCTCTCTTTTTTGTTTAATAAAGAACTGCAAAGACTATGTTTTATTTCCTTAAAATTGCTGTAACCCAGACTATTTTAATTGATAAAATATCCTGTTAGTATGTTGGGATTAGTTTTAAAATAATTTGTGTCGAAAAAGCATAAATACAGTGTAGTTTGTATTTTATATTTCGGAAAGAACAATTCACTTGCGAAATAAATAAATAAAATATTGCTGTTATACTACTAAAATACATTGCTTATAACGTATGAAATTTATTCTGGCAAAACAAGCCTCAAGTAAACTACATTAAAAGTAAAGAGCAGCTCAGCTGTTGAATCTTTACAAAACGTGAATAATTAATTTAACACCAGACAAATTAAAAAAACTAGCGTTGGGCGGATGTTTCTGGCTATAGGAAAATACATAACCTGGTAGAAATGGGGTTCCTTATTTTAGAAGGCAGCGTTTTACTTATGTTTATTGGTTTCCTCTTCATTAATCCGCTATCTCATACTGTAGTCTCTCATCTAACTTCAAATCAACAAATTAAACGTGTGTAATAAAATACAACCAAGTTGATTTTATAATTCTTCCCAAATGATTTTGTCATTTTAATGCTAAAAGTTTAAAACAGTGCGTAAATAAGACGGTATATTTAACCATACATGTAAAAAGTAAAAGTAAATTAAAACACTTGAGTCATAATTGATTGTTTCTCTTCATTTTTTCATATGCATTCAGAACTATTAGCCAGATAAGGCACTATTTTAAACTTTGTAAAAAATCTACACGTTTTTTAGCAATCAATTATCGCCAATTTTTTACCACTTAACATTTTTCGATAAATAAATTTTTGTCAAAAAATTAAAACCTACCGAAGTCTGTTACTGGTTTATTATTCACGAGTTTTAAGGAAATAAGTCAATATATGTATCAATAAATAGAAACATGCTAACAAACTTAATAATTAGCTTAAAAATATATGAACAACTGTTCATATATTATCAATTAATTAGTTGTAACTCAATTATCACAATTATTAATTGTGTATTTCTACTAATTTCAAGAAACCCAAAGTTTAATTTATTCTGGCAAGTATTTTATAATTATTGTAGAATTTGCTTCAAAACACAGTTTTTTTAAAGTTACATTTAAAATTTTGGAGCTTGTAGTTGGACTTAAAACAATATAATTTAAACTTTTAAAATTACCAAATACTAAAAAGTCGGTACTAACATTTGATTTATTATCATCGTCATTTATTTAATAAACAGTATAAAAACAACAATCTAAATAACACAATGCATTGCATAGAAAAAACAAACCAATCACGATCGCCATATATAATCACGAACTCGAGGTTGACTAGATATTGGTCTTAAGGCGTATACAAAAAGCTCTGAAAATTCTTAGTGCTATTTTTGATTTTAGTAATAAACTTTCGTATATTAGTATTACAAGTAAAATTTAGTAACGCAATAACTTTCTATTCAGAAAGACAGTCTCATTCAAAACCGACTACATTAAAGGAAATCAAATTTAAGGCAGTTTGATTCTTGATTTCTTAGCCTTTAACTTTAAGGAGTGTCTTCTCGTAGAGTTTTAGTTAAGAAAAAAAAATTATTTGTGTTAATGCTGCTGTAGCCTCTGAAAAAAGGAACGATTAAAATTTCTCACCTATATAAATTTGATTTTCGACGAAATATTTTAAAATTTTTGGCTTAAAATCACGATTGATAATTGTATTAAAAGTTTAAAAAATGTTTAAACAAATTATTTCTTGCAACAAATAACCAGTAGGATTAAAAGATTATTAATAAGTTATAAAAGTTGAAAAAACATTTAAAAAAAAGTTAATCGATCAAAGTAAAAAAATGCTAATTATTATTTATTCATTATGGTACAAGCTAAGCAATATACTAAAGTTATTATATAAAGTTATTATAGACATACAAAGACACTTTTAATTATACGATAATGTAAAAAAAACCTCCGTCTAAATATAATGAATTAATGTATTAAGTACGGAAAGCGCGGTGTTGAATTTAAGACATCATAATATTCGCGAGAAGGTCTGCACACTTTTCGGTTAAAGGGTTTAGAAGCTGAGGATTGACACAAAGGGGTGTAGTGCGTAGATCTCTGGAGGAAACTATAAAGGTGTTGTTTAGCATTCGGAGAGAAGTGAGAAGCAGCTCGAAGACTAACGTTTTACTAGCGGTCAATGTTTAAAAAAAGAATGCGTTTTAAAAAAATCTCGAAAAACGGTTTTAATGCGGAATCGATTGTTACGTTACTCCTCAAAAATTTAAAACTTTGCTATTAACAGCAAAATAAAAGAAAGTGTGCATTTTTATTTCGAATTCCTAGCACTTATTGAAAAATCCAACTAAATAATTATTGAGATATTGAGTTTTTAGTAAAAAAAACATGTGATTTTGCTCATTCTTTGTAAAACGTGGGAAATAAAAAAGTGGTCTGCAAATAAAACCGCTGTTTTATTAAATTCTCTGTTTCGCGTATGTTTTGCCAAAATAAACTATTTGAAAATATTAAAAATCGATTTTTTTCTCATAATTTCATTAAAAATTTTGTAAAACAAATCTAGGTATTTATCACGTTTTTTTAATAAAATATTCCGTAAACATTCAACACTTACGTCTATTTATGAAGATTTCTAAGAAAGATTAAAAACAATCAGTTAGCGTATTGTTCATTATATTTTATATCTAAAGGAGGCTAAAAAATCTTTAAAGATATGATTAGAAAAATTTTGGAAATTTTATTAGCTATTAATTTTAGCTCTGATGAAAGTGTCTTTTAAATTCTTACTGGATAGTTATGCGAGCTTTAACAACAAAATTTGCAGTTTTTTTAAACTTATAGGTGAGAAATTTTAATCGTTCCTTTTTTTATAGGCTATAGCAGCATTAACACAAATAATTTTTTTTTCTTAACTTAAAAATGTACTAGAAGACACTCCTTAAAGTTAAAGGCTAAGAAATCAAGAATCAAACTGCCTTAAATTTGATTTCCTTTAATGTAGTCGGTTTTGAATGAGACTGTCTTTCTGAATAGAAAGTTATTGCGTTACTAAATTTTACTTGTAATACTAATATACGAAGTTTATTACTAAAATCAAAAATAGCACTAAGAATTTTCTAGAACTTTTTGTATACGCCTTAAGACCAATATCTAGTCAACCTCGAGTTCGTGATTATATATGGCGATCGTGATTGGTTTGTTTTTTCTATGCAATGCATTGTGTTATTTAGATTGTTGTTTTTATACTGTTTATTTAAATAAATGACGATGATACATAAATCAAATGTTAGTACGGACTTTTTAGTATTTGGTAATTTTAAAAGTTTAAATTATATTGTTTTAAGTCCAACGTACAAGCTCTCAAAATTTTAAAATGTAACTTTAAAAAAACTGTGTTTTGAAGCAAATTCTACAATAAGTTAGCAAAAGCACTTGCCAGAATAAAATTAAATTTTGGGTTTCTCGAAATGAGTAGAAATACACAATTAATAATGTTGGCGATAATTGAGTTACAACTCAATGAATTTATAATATATGAACAGTTGTTCATATATTTTTAAGCTAATTATTAAAGTCTGTTAGCATGTTTCTATTTATTGATACATATATTGACTTATATTCTCTGTAAACTCGGTGAATAATAAACCAGTAACAGACTTCGGTAGGTTTTAATTTTTTGACAAAAATTTATTTATCGAAAAATGTTAAGTGGTAAAAAATTGGCGATAATTGATTGCTAAAAAACGTGTAGATTTTTTACAAAGTTTAAAATAGTGCCTTATCTGGCTAATAGTTCTGAATGCATATGAAAAAATGAAGAGAAACAATCAATTATGACTCAAGTGTTTTAATTTACTTTTACTTTTTACATGTATGGTTAAATATACCGTCTTATTTACGCACTGTTTTAAACTTTTAGCATTAAAATGACAAAATCATTTGGGAAGAATTATAAAATCAACTTGGTTGTATTTTATTACACACGTTTAATTTGTTGATTTGAAGTTAGATGAGAGACTACAGTATGAGATAGCGGATTAATGAAGAGGAAACCAATAAACATAAGTAAAACGCTGCCTTCTAAAAAAATAAGGAATCCCATTTCTACCAGGTTATGTATTTTCCTATAGCCAGAAACATCCGCCCAACGCTAGTTTTTTTAATTTGTCTGGTGTTAAATTAATTATTCACGTTTTGTAAAGATTCAACAGCTGAGCTGCTCTTTACTTTTAATGTAGTTTACTTGAGGCTTGTTTTGCCAGAAGTAAATTTCATACGTTATAAGCAATGTATTTTAGTAGTATAACAGCAATATTTTATTTATTTATTTCGCAAAAAGTGAATTGTTCTTTCTGAAATATAAAATACAAACTACACTGTATTTATGCTTTTTCAACACAAATTATTTTAAAGCTTAATCCCAACATACTAACAGGATATTTTATCAATTAAAAATAGTCTGGGTTACAGCAATTTTAAGGAAATAAAACATAGTCTTTGCAGTTCTTTATTAAACAAAAAAGAGAGGTAATTTGATAAATTTAAAAAGATGACATTG
>JASAMX010029098.1:0-13566 GCA_030248175.1 Microlaimidae sp. YZB2_3
TCTATGACACTACGGTTTAAATATTCACTTAATTAATTAAGAAATTCGACAGAGAGCTCTGGAGCTCTGGGGATTGCTCCTAAGCTCCTAAAAGCGGAGCTATGCTCCGCTCTAAAATACGCCTATAGTTTATATTAGGGGTGTTCCGGAGCTCGGCCATATTTCTATTCTATACTGATAATAATGAGGTATTATGTTTTAAATTATTCTATACTAGTATGATGTTCCTTAGAACTCCGAGTTCCGGAGGCTCCGCTTTTAAGAGCTCCGGAGCAACTCCTGGAGCTACGCTTTATTTTTGGACTAATTTCATGAATAATAAAAAAGTGATACCGCATATTATTTTGTCAAAATTTTTTGTAAATTATTTTTTAATTTATTTAATACGCTAAAAATAGTCTTAAAAAATCCAGATAGAGTAATTTTAAATGTATTTCAAGCTTAAATTAGCTTGAAATCGCTCATTTAATGGGCGGAGCTCGGGAGTTTTAGAGCTTCCTTCGCTTTAAATGGCCGGAGCTCCGGAGCACGATATTGGAAGGTAGAAACATCACTATTCCATGCGCTAACTAAGGGCTAATTTTAAAAATAAAAAAAAACATTTAGTCTACAAAAAAATCTTAATATATGACATTACTCTTCAATTATGCAATGAATTAGTTAAGCAATTGTATGAAGAGCTCCAAAGCTCTGGGGGTTGATACGGAGCTCTTGAAAGCGGAACTTCGCTCTGTTTTGGAACATCACTAATATAAACTACTAACTTCCCAACCCTCCAGTATTACCCTGCGACCATATAAAAGCAGAGGGAGCTTCGGAGCTCAGCAGAATCTCGGCCCCTTAAATGAGCAATTCAAAGCTTATTTAAGCTTGAAATAGATTCTAAATTACTATCTTTGTATTTTTAGGACTATTTTTATTCTATGAAATAATTTTTTTTAAATTTAAAAAAAATTATCTAAAACATTACTCTTTCAATATCTTTTAAATTAGACGAAAAAAATTGGACGAAGAGCTCCGGAGATCGGGATTGCTCCAGAGTTCCTAATTGTGGAGCTCCACTTCGCTCTGAAACATCACTAATATAAACTAATGATGTTCTTATCCTCTAATATCATGCATTGGACATTTTAAGCGCCAACACCCGAAAATCCTCAAGTGTCCAAAGCAAAATCTGGGCCTAAAAACAAATTTTGAGTGAAAAAACACGAAAATTGGCCGCATTAAACCGTCATAAAAACCCACCGTTCCAATCGTACTCAAATTTTTTTAAGAAAAACTTGGAAAAGTATGTTCTAACAAGCATAAGAAGCATTGTTTCTTATCTTTCGCTAATAAAAAAGTTTATCTTTTTTGATGCCCAAGTTTATTTTATTGTTGTGTTTACTGCTTTAATCAGAAAAATAAAGCAGATCTACAAATTCAAAAACTGGATTTTTGAGCTTAAATAAATATAAATTCTGCTGTTTTGTTTTGCCATGAGATGTCGTTTGAATTTTTAACTGTCACTGTGTTACGCTTTAAATTGACTCATATTGTTAATGTTTTTTAAATAGTATTTAAATTTGCATCATCAAACATGACTCGGTTATTTACCTAAAATTTGGGTCGAATAACTAACTGCCTGTGCTAGGCAATCCGTTATCACGGACACAAGCACAGGTTTTGTAATTTGTAGAATGTAGTATAGATTATTGCGTTAGAAATAACGCTGAAAAAATTAAAAAATCGATGCTCTGCAAAAATCATGCATTTCTGTTAATTTTAATTCTATGTTACACTTCCGCAAGCGTTTGTTTTACACACAAATTGGTTATATTAACATTGAAACATTACTAATATAAGTAAATTCAAAGTGTAAGATTTAATCGACACCCTGCGACAAAACCAGCAAGCTCAATTTAAATTTATTAGTACTCGAGCTTAAGAAAATTAATTCGTAAATAAACTTTACTTTTACACTTTTGAAGTTGATCACGGTATCTGAGTTATCAACTTTTGATCCCGTTATTTGTCCATATTAACAAAACAATCCTTTCGCATTGCTGATGATGTCTTAATTAATAAATTGAAGTCATGTGTTAAATAGTGTTCCTGCCCTCAAATATTATACTCCCGAGCTTCACCCATTTAAGACAAAATTCACTTCTGAACTCTAGAACTTATAAAAGTACTTAATTCGTTTTTACAGTTAAATTGGTTAACAGTAATATAAACGTGGAAACGGATTTCGTTGAATTAATTCCATTGGAATTTAAATAGGTTGGATTTAGGACCTAAAGGTTTTTTAAACCTAAAGGACCTAAACTTTATGGACCTAACGGTCCATAAAGTTTGGTCAGAGGATGTCGCCTGCTGAAAAGTAAAAATTATTAGCTGGTTGAGCCGGCCTGTTAAAATTACATTAAATTGTTTAGTTTCCTTGCATTCTTTCTCTTTTCTCCAGAAAGTTCTCAGAGAAAAAAATGTTCTGTTTCTCTTTATTATTTTTATGCCAAATATCAAATAAATCTAATTTTATTTGTTAGCATATGAAATAAAATTGGTTTTTGTAAAGTATTTCTGTGGTCAAATGGAATTTATAACTTACCAAAGTGGTGATTTTAAGTTTTTATAACTATATTTCACCGTAAGCTAAAAAATTCTACATTATAATAACAATCAAGCTAATTTAAAGTCGATGTTTACTGTCATGTTGAAAAATTTGTCAGCCATATTGAGTAGTTAATTACTTATCACTTTAAAATAATAAAAACATAAAACAATAAAAAATATTTTTAAAAGTACAAAGACAGTAATTTAGATTGTATTTCAAGCTTAAATAAGCTTTGAATTGCTCACAGTGGCGGAGATCCTGCTGAGCTCCGAAGCTCCCTCTGCTTCAAATGGTCGGAGTCTAGTATTGGAAGGTTGGCGGAAAATCAGCAGTTTATATCAGTAATTTTGCAAAACAGCGAAGCTCCGCTTTCAAGCTTCGAAGCTCCAGAGCAACCCCCAAAGCTTCGGAGCCCTTTATCCAATTGCTAAACTAATTTATCGCATTAGCTGAAGAGTAATGTAGTGTATTATATTTTAAATTTTTTGTAAACTAAGTTTTTTTTTTAAATTTTAAAAATCATGCTTCGGAGCCATTTGAAGCAGAGGGAGCTCCGGAGTTATGCCCATTAAATGAGTGATTTTAAAACTTATTTAAGCTTTTAATAGATTTAAAGTTACTCTAAATGCATTTTTAAATCTATTTCTAGCGTATTAAATAAATTTTGAAAAAAAAATAATTTGAAAAAACAAATTTCGACAAAAAAATATACGGCATCACTCTTTAATTATTAATGAAATTAGTACAAAAATTGGACGGAGCTTTAGAGCTCCAGGGGTTTTTCCGTAGCTCCTAAAAGCAGAGTCTCCACAGCTCGAAGCTCCGGGGCACATCACTATTATAGAGTAATTTAAAGTATAATACCTCATTTAAAGGTGCGGTCAAACTTTTTGTCTTCGATTTTGATAATTTTTTGTAAAAATTTTACCCTTGCCCTTAAAACCTCACAAAATTTTTTTCATCAAAATATCGCCAGTGGTTTAGGAGATATGATAACCTCCAAAAATAGCATTTTTCGACAATTTTGTATTTGAAAAATTGCTCAATGGGTATTAAAATTTGAATTATAAAATAGGCACTCAAAAAAGCGGCTATTTTTTACTTTAATCTAATACCTTGATTGTTAAGATTGGTGCAGTATTTGTTGAGATATTGCGTTTCCTGTACAAAAAACCAGCGATTTTTTCGAAAAAAATGAAGTGTAGGCAAAAATGGTAGGCAAACTTCATCAAATCACTGCTGTCGTTTGGTGTTTTTGACGAAAAAATCGCGGGGTTTTTGAACGGGAAACGCAATATCTCCACAAATACTGTACCAATCTTAACGATCAAGGTATTAGATTACAATAGAAAATAGCCGCTTTTTTGAGTGCAAAACTTCATCAAATCACTGCTGTCGTTTGGTGTTTTTAACGAAAAAATCGCAGGGTTTTTGAACGGGAAACGCAATATCTCAGCAAATACTGTACAAATCTCAACGATCAAGGTATCAAATTTAAGTGAAAGTAGCCGCTTTCTGTGATTGCATATTTTGTAATTTAAACTTTAATACCTATTGAGCAATTTTTTAACTACGAAATGGTTGAAAAACGCCATTTTTGGTGGGTCATATGCATATCTCTTGAAACACTAGAGATATTATTTTGATGAAAAAGTTTTTGTGGGCTATTGGAGGCAGGGTTAACATTTTCACAAAAAATAATCAAAATCGAAGACAAAAAGTTTGACTTGGCACCGCACCTCTTAAGGTAGAACACTACAGTTCCAAAAATTTCTTTGATTTTTTCAAAAACAACCACTCGTGGGTTTTTGGAGGTCCTGATTACGAATCCGATATTCGTTTTTTGATTTGACCCCCGAGGGGGCGCTAGGGGAGGTTGCGACCTCCCCTAGGAGGGACACGCCGACTCTACCCCGGTTTTACTTCAAAACCACCTTAAAGTACGTACTCTGGGTTGAATACAGTATTGAATAATCTACATTTTTTTAATTAAAAAGTTAAAAAAAAACAACATTTTTTTGGTGTTAAAAATAACTCCAAGGGGGATTCGAACCCATACCTTCTGTATGCTGAGTCCTACGCTCTAACCACTCGGCTACTGCTACGTCTTAGATATCTCTGTTAAAAAGTACTTTTAAACGAATGTTTCAAAATGTAGTTTCCCGACGTCAAATCAAATTCATCCGTTGCAAAATTATAAAATTTTGTTTACAAACCGATTGTAACAAACTATATATAAAAATGGAGAACTCAACGAGTTAGAAACATTGGTGTTGTTTATTTAAAAATCGTATAGAGATCTACTGAGATATTGGGCTCCAAAGTTAATAAAATTTTCTCAAAAAACTTTTCAAAATGTCGGGTTTTCTCGGGTTATTTCTATACGATTTTGCTGAAAACAACAGGAAAGTTTTATCTACTCGTCTTCTAATTACGTACAAAAAAAATTTTAAAATCGACAAGCACAAAAAAATTTTATATGTCATTTTGTGAAAAAAACCTGCGATTCGTCGGAATCCCCTTTGTGGACCATTCCCACAGCCTATTTTTAATTTTAATGTTTCATCAAAATATAAAAAATGATGTTCAGGACATGAGGATTAATACAGTATGCAGTTTATAAAAATTAGTTACAGCTGTAATGAATAGCGACTGTACAAAGTTTGTGCGGTTTTTACTGTAGTGTTCCACCTTAAAATATCCGCAGTATGATATTAAAAGCTAAGGACATTAGTTTATATTAGGGGTGTTTTGGAGCGGGGCATAGCTCAGCTTTTAGGAGCTTCGGAGCAACCTCCGGAGCTCCGGAGTTCTCTGTTGAATTTCTTAACTAATTAAAGGAATATTTAAACAGTAATGTCATAGATGAGTATCATTTTTTGGTAAACTAAAATTTTTTAAAATTTGTTTAAAACAAAAAATAGTCTTAAAAATAGAGATACAAGCTTTTTAAAATACCTCATTATACCACAAATAATTTTCGTTTTAAATGCAACAATTTTCTTAAATGTCAAAAAAAGTGTAATTTTCACAAAAAAATATATAAAAATAACGAAATATATATGTATTAAGAATAATTTCATAATTGGTATTTTATGATTTTTCTCTATGCTTATGTCTTTTCTCTATTTTATGCTTTTGCTTTGAAATCATAATCAAAATAAGTAATTAAAGATTTTTCAAATTTTTTCATACTAAACATTAAGCATCTGATCAGTGAGGAGTATGTCTTAATATTGAAACTTAATTTCAATAAAACCTATTTTACTGCGAAATTATTGTTAAATAATATGATTTGAAGTTCCAAGTTTTTGAAGTTTTTCAGAAAGACGGTAAATTAGGCTCATGAATGGTTGCGTTAGCATTTGTATAGGTTGTTTTTGTTTTTCTTGTGTGCATTTGTGAATAATGGTTTAAGTTCTTTCACGGCGAGGGACAAAACCTACTCCAAAATGACAGAAACGTGGCTTTGATTTTTCACTCAGAAAGTTTATGATTCATTTTTAGTAAATAGTTTTAGTTCGCGATAATTGGTTCGGTTTATTCCTAACCCATTAAGGTGTGGAATAAACCGAGCCCACCGTGTTGTTGTGGGAGCTCTGACTTTTTTGCGGTGTGTAGGATGGGTGAACCCTGGATATCCACCCACCGGTTGTATTCATCTATGTTGAAATAAAGTTAATATTTGCCGTTTTTCTCGGTTTTTTTTTCAACCCAGAATATTAATGTTTTATTCCTAGGACATGGTTTTAGTTTGCGTCTACTGGCTCGGTTTATTCCCAACCCATTAAGGATTTGAAATAAACCGAGCCCATCATATTATTGGAGGAGCTTTGACATATTTGCGGTATGTAAGAGAAGTCCGAAATCTGTTATTCACCTGTGAATGTGGATATAGTTGCGAAATTGCGAACAATTTTACAAGCTCAAGTAAAGTTAGAAGCGCGTCCATACATGATTTCTGCTACCATTTTGTTGATTAGTGGATTTAAAAGATGGAAAAAACTCTATATAATTTTATATAATTTAGTCGATATTAAGAAAGAGAAATTTTTTTCTATTGAAAAATTTTCTAAACCAAGAAACAATGGTTTTAAATTGAAAGATAAAGCATTTAGATTAGATGTAACTAAAAAATTTTTCGAGGAGAGTTGTTTCTGTATGGAATAACTTACCTTCAGATTTGGTTTTGTCCAAATCTCTAAATATTTTTAAAAAGAAACTTGACTTATACTTTCAATGAGCAAACTAATGGTTTTTCTTGTTATATATACATTTTTGTGCGTATTTATGTAGTTCCTTTCTTAAACAGTTTTGATATTAAAAATGCATATCACTGGTGTTGCATAAAAGGAATTTGTCTTTTTTTTTCAATGTTTTCTGATGGGAGCGGGCCACAGTCTAGTTTTTTTTCCTCAAATAAACTTGTCTCCCACTGATGATTGTTAAACATTTAGATATTTTCGAGATCTAATCATGAACCGCATGATAACATTGAGATTAAACCATCCTTTGTTTTTTTTGACACCTCAAAAATCTTTTTTTAATAATAAAAAACACTTTTTACAAACATTTGATAAAAAAAATTTATAATTTGGCTGTACGTTAGTAGTAATTTTATATTACCTGTGCAGCTGTTTTATTAGTTATGTACATTAATTTTGATAGTTTTTGTCGTGTATTTTATTTGTGTTTTATGTTTGTTTTAAATAACCGTACTTTAACTCACTAATAAATAAAAAATAAATAAATAAATAAATTTTAATTGCGTAAGAACTAATAAAAAACATGATTTATGAGATCATTAAGATTAAACCATCCTTTGTTTTTGTAGCATTTTTACAACTCAAAAATCTTTTTTTTTAATAATAAAAAACACTTTTTACAAACATTTGATAAAAAATTTACAATTTGGCTGTACGTTAGTAGTAATTTTATATTACCTGTGCAGCTGTTTTATTAGTTATGTACATTAATTTTGATAGTTTTTGTCGTGTATTTTTGTTGTGTTTTATGTTCGTTTTAAATAACCGTACTTTAACTCACTAATAAATAATAAATAAATAAATAAATAAATTTTAATTGCGTAAGAACCAATAAAAAACATGATTTATGATATAATGACAAAAATGTGCATGACGTAAAGAAGTATTTTCAAATTTTAATGAAAATTTATTTTGCGTTTTCATGGGGTTATTTGGACCACTTTCTAATATTTTAAATCAAAATAAAGTTATACCTTCACAATGTTTCTGCTTCTTTAAACCAAAATCAAACAAAAACTAAATCCAATTATATAAATTGTTAAAACTTAATATACTTTTGTTACTTCCAGTTTTAGTCTAAAAATATTCAACTTGTATTATTAATTTATATTTTCATTATTAAAATTATTGTTTAAATTAGCAAGAAATATATGTCAAATTATTTTAATCATGGGTGGCGCGGGAGCGCCATGGGGCGATATAGCCCCGTGGCGCGGCACAAACCATTATTATAGAACGTGGGTAAATTTTGAAATTCAGAACCTTCTTCTTCTTCTTCTTCTTATTCTTATTATTATTATTCCAACGCTCCATCTTTAAAAGCGATATTCCTCATTCGTTACTGATTGATCAAAAATAAACATGGGCTCATTAGAAAGAAGAAGGAATTACGCAACTTTCTTAGGAAGCACTTTTTTCATTTAGGTCCTTGTTATTGATTTAATGATCAAAATAAAAAATTTGAAAAATAGACAAATAAAAACTCCCAACCGCACAATAACAGCCTTTTGGCAGCAATAAGGATTGTACAGAGCAGACAACCAACATCCCCTCATAGAACCCGCACAAAAAAAGCAGACCGTTGTTAATTGGTGGCAGAAACAGAACCAGTTACCAGCACCATCTGCTTCAACCGCGCGGAAAACGGCCAAAACAACAGAGTACTTTTTTTAATTTTTGCATTACTGATGACAAAATTAATTCAAAGTTTATTCTTTTTTCTTCTGATTAGTTTTATTAAGGGGTAACCCTCTCCGCCAGGAAAAATAATAATAAACCCGTGAGCGAGAAATTTTTAAAAAAGTGTCGGTGGCAGCGGGAACGTCACGAGTCGGCCCCCAACCCCCCAAAAAAACCCACCCACTAATCATCGGTAGTGCGGGGTGCCACACTTCAATTTAACCCACGGCACCGCGCACAACTAGAGAACGTGAGTAAATTTTGTTATTCATGTTCATCATCTTATTATTATTATTATTATTATTATTATTATTATTATTATTATTATTATTATTATTATTATTATTATTATTATTATTATTATTATTATTATTATTATTATTATTTTTACTTTGAAATGGTTTAAATGACCTGGTTTAAATGACCGAAGCATTAAATTTAACATTATTAAGTTACAGACCCTATTTGAAGTAATGAAAGCCAGTCGGTTTGTATATTTCCTTCATATGTTTTACAAAAAAATTAATTTAATTTGTTAAATGCAAGAAAATTTTACTAAATTTCATAAATTCTCGCTATATTTCATGATGTATATCTTATTTTACTAATATTAGTTCTGTATATTATCCAATTACTATCAATTTTAATTATTTTTTTTAAAATTTTTCGCCATCTTTATTTTACAAAACAGCCCATTTGCGCAATTTTTAATTGACATGCAGGTTCGCAACAAATTTGAACTGGTTTTTGGTTTAATTTGCAATCACGGGAGAATTTATATATAATCAAAGGATAATAACTGATCGAGCTCAAAATGGTAAAAAAAGGATCTTGAAAAATTAATATCAGAAAACGATGAACTAAGAAAAAAACTTAAAAAGTTAGAAAAAAAAGAATTGTTTGAAATTAAAACAAAGAGCTTGATTAAAAGAATTGAACATCTGGAAAAGGCCCAAACAGTCAGTAAAAAATGGTCCCTGACATTTGTGAGCAAGTTTTTACGCGCTTAATGCCCCTGATCTGGCGTGAAATGAATATAGCGGAATCAAACCCGAATTATTCATTTGTTGTGGTGGTGTCTGGTTTAAAAGAAGCAGATTTGGCAGAAAAAGAAAATGACGCCATCAAGAAGTTGGTCAGCGAGATCGATGTTGACAAGAAGGATTTGCATGTTGTTAAGCATTTTCGGCTTGGAACAAAAAATGAAAAATACCCATGTTTGGTTAAAATACACTTTGCAACAAATCGTATTCAAAATTCGTCTGTCCTTCTATTAACGTCAACCATTGCAATCAACTGAACTGAACAGTTTCTTTCCCAAAAATAAATGATCTTTCTTCAATTAAAAAAACAATCCAAAAAGCGTAGATTTTCAAAAAATTACAGAACACGTCTAATTAAACTAGAAAATGGTTTGCAAAGAATACAAGGAATTAGTTCAAAAATATCACTTTAAAAAAGAAGAAAAAAATCTAAATTCTAAAAACTTAAACGCATTTTACAAGTTTGTTAACAATAAAATTAAAAAAAAGAAAATATTCCGCCTTTAAGTAAGGACGACAATACATTTGCTACTTCCGATGAAAAAAGGCTGAACATTTTGGTGAATATTTTAGTTCCGTATTACCAAGGATGATGGAACGCTACCAGCTATAAATGCTGAGAAAAATTGGGAAACTCAAAAATATGTCTTTTTCAGTGAGAAAAGTTTTAAAAGCCATTAAAAATCTACCAAATAAATTATCAAGAACTCCAAACTGTTTTCTAGCTTACTTCTTTTGTCAATTAGCAAAGGTATTGTCAGATCTATTTGCAAAAATCTTCCAAAAATCTTTTAACATGGGTACTTTAAATTTGGACTGGAAAATTGTAGTAGTTATTTCAATTTTTAAAAAAGGAGAAAAACAAAATAGAAGAACTACCATCCAGTTTTGTTAACTTTTTTTGTGTGTAAAATCATGGAAAGACTTGTAAATAATGAACTCTTAGCCTTTTTTCATAAACTTTTTCAAGGTTTGAACATGGTTTTAAGGTTAAAAGTTCAACAGTAACAACACAGCTTCTAGAAACACTTAACAACTGGACTTTATTGTTAAATAAAAAAGAAAACATTGATATAATTTATTTGGATTTTGGAAATGCTTTTGATATGGTGTTTCATCAAAAGCTTTTTTATAAATTGGAAATGTATGGTGTTAGTGGCAATCTATATATAAATTGACGTAATTTTTGTGTGTGTCTGTGATTCTGTGAGTCTGTCTGTGTGTTCCTTAAGTCCTCCCTAACCACCCAATTGATTAAGGTGAATATACGTATGGAGTCCTTTAGGAATGTCCTGTTGATTTGAATTAGAAATAATTTGAAATTATTTATTCTACGTTTCAACCTGATAAAAAACAGGCCTTCGTCAGGAAATTTGAAATTTTCAAAAAATTACTATGAATAAAAACGCACTAAAACACGGAAAAACAGATGTAAATATGCTAAATAATAATTTAAAAAAACGTGGATTATAATTTAAAATTTTGTAATAAAACCTTATATATATCAGGTACTAATTTACAAATTTCCGTAATATGAATATTTAAAAAATTAATATTGTCCTTATTAGACGCATGTTGGATGTTACCCCCCAGTTTTGCCCCCAGTTTTAAAACTTACAAAAAACCTTTTAAAATGCTTTATTTTTTAAAAGCTGTGTACCAAAAATCTACAAAAAACTATCTGCAGTATTTTGTTTTACTTTTAATACAAATCAAATATTTTTCAAAAAGGTTATTTTTCATGCGTAAATTATGGACTATATCTACGTAGGTGACGCTAAAAGATCTCCATTCGTACACCGGCGTCCATTAAGTGCTCACTGGAACCCCCGTTGTATAAATATAGCGTGAAAGAACTTAAACGATTACACATGCGTTCATTTGGTGCTCACTAGAACCACTGAATTATAAATGATAAAGTGTAAAAAGAGAAGAGGAAGGGCCAAAACCCACCTACCCTAAAGACGACAGAAAACAAGACAATCACAGCAAACAAGATTTACTGATTGGTCAATTTAAACTGTTCAAGTGATCCAGGGTTCACTCATTCTACACAACGCAAAAAAATCAGAGCTCCCACAACAGCATGGTGCGCTCGGTTTATTCCACACCTTAATAGGTTTGGAATAAACCGAACCAATTGACGCGAACTAAAACTATTTACTAAAAATGAAACATAAACTTTCTGATTCAAAAATCAAAGCCAGGCTCCTGTCATTTTGGGGTAGGTTTTAGTCCTCGCTGTGAAAGAACTTAAACCATTATTCACAAATGCACACAAGAAAAACAAAAACAACCAATACAAATGCTAACGCAACTATTCATGAGCCTAATTTACTGTCCTATTCTGAAGAACTTTAAAACTTAGAACTTCAAATCATATTATTTAACAATAATTTTGCAGTAAAATAGGTTTTATGGAAATTAAATTTCAATATTAAGACAGACGCGCTTCACTAATCAGATGTTAATGTTTAGTATGAAAAATTTGGAAAAATCTTCAATTACTTATTTTGATTATGATTTTAAAGCAAAAGCATAAAATGGAGAAAAAGCATAAGTATAGAGAAAAAGCATAAAATACCAATTATGAAATTATGCTTAATACATATATATTTCGTTATTTTTAAATATTTTTTTATAAAAATTACACTTTATTTTTGACATTAAAGAAAATAGTTGCATTTAAAACGAAACTTATTTGTGGTAATGATGTATTTTAAAATGCTTGTATCTCTATTTTAAAGACAATTTTTTGTTTTAAATAAGTTTAAAAAAATATTAGTTTACAAAAAAATGAAAATCATCTATGACGTTATTGTTTAAATATTCCTTTAATTAGTTAAGAAATTCAACAGAGAACTCCGGAACTCTGGAGGTTGGTTGCTGCGAAGCTCCTCAAAGCGGAGCTATGGTCCGCTCCAAAACACCCCTAATATAAACTAATGTTATTATCCTTTAATATTATACTGCGGATATTTTAAGCGGATGGAGCTTAGGAGCTCCGCCCCTTAAAGGTGCGGTACCAAGTCAAACTTTTTGTCTTTGATTTTGATTTTTTTTTGTGAAAACGTTAATCCTGCCCCCAATAGCCCATAAAAATTTTTCGTCAAAGTATCTCAAGTGTTTTCGGAAAAATGACCCTCCAAAAATAGCGCTTTTCAAAAATTTCGTACTTTAAAGATTGCACAATATAGGTAGGTAAAATTTAAATTACAAAATATGCAATCAAAACAACGAATATTTTCTACTTTAATTTGATACCTTAATCGGTAAGATTGGTGCAGTATTTGGTGAGATATTGCGTTTCCCGTTCAAAAACCCCGCGATTTTTTCGCTAAAAACACCAATTGAAGCAGTGATTTGATAAAGTTTTCCCACCATTTTTGCTAACACTTCTTTTTTTTCGAAAAAATTGCTGGTTTTTTGTACGGGAAACGCAATATCTTAAACTTACTGCACCAAACTTAACGATCAATGTATCAAATTAAAGTAGATAGTAGCCGCTGTTTTTGAGTGCATATTTTGTAATTTAAATTTAGTTACCCATTGAGCAATCTTTCAAATACAAAATTGTCGAAAAATGATATTTTTGGAGATTCTTTTCTCCTGAACCACTGGCGATATTTTGATGAAAAAATTTTTGTGGGGTTTTGAGGGCAAGGTTAAGATTTCCACCAAAAATAATCAAAATCAAAGACAAAAAGTTTGACTCGATACCGCACCTTAAAAGGAAATTTATAAGAAATCATTTATTATAAATGAAATGGTTTCGTAGCTATTTTCCTACGTAAGATATGGCCAGGTTGCTTTAACTCTGAAAAAATTAATAATCAAAATAATCGACAAAATTTTTAAATTTTAAATTTTAAAACAAATATCCATCAAAATATATATTCTTAAAACGTTAATTCGTTCTTTTCAAAATAAAATAACATATTTTGAAAATAATCAAAATTGAAGACAAAAAGTTTGACCTATC
>JASAMX010029100.1:0-21883 GCA_030248175.1 Microlaimidae sp. YZB2_3
ATTGAGCAACAAATTTCTCAACTTGTGACCATGGTTGGAAATTGCATGGGCCAGTCTTTGGAGACCCAATCAGGTTAGCAAAGATCAAACAAAAACAGCAGGTGGTTGAAGGGGATAAAGAGTGGCGAGCGGAGTATCCGCCCACTCCTCTTTACTGCCTACCACTGACCAAACTCAAAATTCTAAAATGGAAACCCTCCCAAAAAACAATGACCAATTTTTCACATGTTATCAAAAAGCATAGGTACTGACGTTTCCAATGGGAACAACATGAACGCAATTTAATCAAGTAGGCATGGAATCGCGCAAGGTGAAATCCAATATTAGAGAGACCAAAAAGTCCACAAACCTTACTGGAAGCAAGATTAAATCAGCCCAGCCAACCTCGCCTCAATGTCAATTTACTGAAAGCTTGGAAAAGGTGATGGAAAAAATGGCAACGACTAAGGAAGCTAGGCTGCACAAAAGATGAAATCTGAGAATTAGTACCCCCACTTGTACAGGACCCTAACCCTAGCTTGCGAGAGATAAATGCTCCTCAGTTTGAAAACCACCTCAGTTTGCAGCTGAGACGCCCAGAAATCGCGATGCACCTTATCTGGTAGTAGTCTCCATTTAAATTTGTGATATTGAATGTCCAATTGTCATTCCTACGCCTACTCACTGGGTAACTACAGCTCCGGAAATGGAACAACAAGCCATAGCGCGCAAGCAATATGTTCCATGCAGTCAATTGGAACCTAGGATTTTCCAAATTAAACCGACCAAGAATGGCATCGTTGGGCAAGAGATCCTACAGAAAGCCACATTTCCATCTGGGATGAAATGATGCTCAATGTAAACCCTCACTATAATCCAAAAGAACAATGTCCTTACTACAAACTGCAACCCCCACATTCTTTCAAACAAACTACACACCGCAGTCGTATTGCAGTTCCACCACACAATCCATACATGGTATACTACCACAATAAAAAGACAACAAGAATGAAAAAAATACTTGGACAAAGGAAGAACAAAAAACAGCAGAATTGGAATACCACAGGGAACGTTTGCGAGGTAGGAAAACTCATCAGCAAATAGCAGAAGAACAAATGAAAAAGGAAAAAAAGTTGATTGAGAAAAAAACGTAAAACTGAAGAACTGCTTAAGAAACAGGAAAAAAAAGGAACAGAGTCAACAAGTCAAACAACCTCAATCGGTAACTCATTTAACCTCTGGAGCTCAACAACCGCATGGATTGACAGTAAACTCTGAAATACCAACAAATTTGGCTGGTAGAACTTGGATGGATCAAGAAACGTGGGAAACACAACGTCATCCTGTTTCCCCCTTGCGCATTAGGTTCCGGAGCTCACAAACAAAAATTTCACAAAATAAGCTTAAATACAGTAATAAACATAATTATTGGTAATTATGAACAACAAGTTTTACGTGAAGCTTCCTCTTTAGGAATAACAAATCGAGTTCTAAACCCCAATAATACCAGGTATTATCCTAGTCGTGACCTACCAGACCTTCTCAAACAAATAGAGACTAAAAAAGCTGCTATTGAACAAAGTGCAACTGAGTCTGTATCATCTGTAGTAATCACAATGAATGAACCACTTGATAATGTTGAAACCGAAAATACTCACCAATCAATAAGTAAAACCAAAGCAAAACATAAGATAAAAGACAAACAAGTAAAAACAATGACAAAACAAGTAAAAAGAAAAGTAAACAAAAAGACCCAAATGACAAACCTATAATCTGAGTAGGGGATCATGGCGGTCAATTCAACAAAGCAAAACCCGACAAGCTTTTACTCTAGGGGTTCACCCGACTGGTACAGTGTTGGCCTCTCAGCCAACCACTATCACGGGAGAATCAGGAGCAGGTCGTAATACAGCATTGCAGCAGGCACCATGGTTTGGTAATGTAACTCGTCAGGAGGACAAGCAAAACCAACAACAGGGTATTTGTGCTCAAAAATATCATAAATTAATGTCTGCAATTGAAGAGACAAGGAACCGAGAGGCACAATGTCATTATCTGTTGGGGGTACATTTACTGGTAGTTTTTCCGCATCAATTAACAGGGTATACCCAACTCCTTCCTGTTCAAACGGCAGTAACTACCACTAATCAAAATTCTATTCCATCATCCCAAACAGTTCAATCATAATCAACACCAGTTTATTAACATCAGTTAATTCCACCTAGTTTAACATCTACAATCCTATTTAATTTCAAATTATCACATATATTAGGGGGGCCTCCCCAAACTAAATCACCCGCTCCACCTGTTGTTCACTTGTCTCATCAATTAGGCGCACGTCCAAGGATAGCTCAACCACTATGAATAACTCTGCCTGCACCAATGTTACATCCAACTCCCTTTTTGTCAAATCAGCCTCACCTGCCTATTCCTTCTTTTCCTTCAGGAGTTGTTTGGCCACTGACTTTATTGCAAACATCAACCACCTATAGTCGACTGAATCAAGTTACAAGTACTACTAGGCCAAATAGGACTCAAACTAATCCATTTCTACAAAATCTACAACACCAATTAAGATAGCAAGCACCACCAGGGTTCCTCAAAAGAGTTCCACAACAACATCCTAATAAAACCAAACAAATAAAAGCACTAGCTAGATCCTTAACTAGACCAAAACAAAAAAGTAAAACAAGGGATTCGTCTGAATGGTGGCATAGTCTACAAGCGCGATTTCGTCAACTGTTAGAGGTGGTTTAACAGCAAGGACGGGCTTGGGAAAGGGCACAGGCAGACACATCCCCCACTTCCGTTAAACAAACTAGAATCAGATCTAAGAGGGGTGCATTTGGTTACAAAGTTGCTACAGGGGGTATGTTGGCTATGCAAACATTGCAAACTATTGCGTCGCCACAACAACCTGTAATCTTTGCTGATCATAAACGTCATCATTCAGGAGATAAAACTACAATCAAAACTAAGTCTAAAACTAAAACTAAGAGTCCAAAATCTCCTTTAAAAAAGCAATTAAAAGGTAAAGGTGTATGGAAACAAATTGTGAGTACAAAAATACCAATTACGGTTCCTCAAATGTTACCTGGTTCATATTATCCAGATAAGGATCGGCCACCAAATGAGCCACGCACCAGGAGGGACCACTCCCAACCCCAAGCTAGGAGGGCTTCTTTGGACAGCAAAGGGTCGCTTCCAAAAAAACCAGGGGTACCATTATGGGATTTACCAAATAGGCAATTACCCTAATTTCTCAAACCTGGGGGAAGTATATCTGCTTGGGTATCACTGCATCCCAACAACTTGCCACCAGTTCAACAAAATCCACTTGTAGTCAATCTCACACAACCGGACTATGACAGTCGTATAATTGTGCCAAGGATTACTCCTGCGCAATGGGAAACAATCCATTGTGTAAGCAGTCATTTTTGGTTACATTATTGCAAATCCTAATTTTCAGTGTTTAGATAGTCCCAGTTGGTGGCTTCAAGGTGATCACTACAAATTTTTTGATATTAAAATGTGGTTAGCAACAACAGCCGTAGGGCTAATCTTACTCATTTTTTACATCAAAATCATACTCTATAAGTTACAAATAACTTCAAATGAGGCACACACATACAATTCTGAAAACCTGACAGCATTAATTTTACAACCGACTCCAACTGCGTTATCTGCTTGTTGATATTACAAATGCCTAGCAACAATAGGCATTGAAGGTCACTATGTCGGAGTTTTGTTTGGCACAGGCGCTTGTATTTCCATCATTAATGAAAGTATGGCTATAATGTTATCATCGACTGTTCAATTCTTAAGATGCCATGAGTCAGCCACAGTCTTATCAGGCCAAGTAAGACTAGTCGCATCTGGTAAATCCAAATCGCTTCAAATCAGTGGACTATGTCTTTATGAAAATGTCTTTATTCAACTCGCTAGCCCAGTTCCATTTTTGCTAGGAACATCTGTTTTCACACAGATGGGTCCTGTAACCTTTGATTTTGCAAATGACCTTATTGAGCTTACTAATGGCTCTAGTATATCAATGGATCTGACTTTGGTATATCCAACAGATAATATTTCTATAATCGCTCTTGACACAACTATTATTCCTGCGTGACACAAAAAATTATTATGGGCTAAGGTCAATGCCCCAATGCTGGAGAATGTCAATCTCCTAATTTATTTAGCTCTTTCATCTTTTCTAAGCTGATCTATTATTGTAGGTGGCTGAGGAGGCTCGTCTTGCGGTTTAGGACTTGTTTTTGGGAACTTGAGTGGTGCTAATATTTTACAGGCTCAATCTTGGGCACGTTGACACCAAGCTTTACAGCGTTTGGCAAATTCTTTACGTCAACACAGATTACGCTATTCTGCATGAGACATACCCTTAGGCCTTTCTTCCTCCAAATATTCTGGTTTTTCTGGTTTCCCTTTTCAATCGGTTTCAAAATTAAAAGCGTATGGCCGTGGAATCTTTAACTCTGGCTTCCTGTCCTTGTTATCACTGTTGCTATCTTCTGGACAAGAAGAAAGTATGTTATGTTTGTAACTAAATTGAGGAGTGACGTTAATTTTAGGTTAAAAATGTGTGTTAGCAACGACTCGCGAAAGGTCACAGAATGTTACTGGTTTTAATTGTGTTTTACATGTCCAACGTGGTTGTATGCTTCGTTTTGGTTTAAAATTATTGATACCTGGTTTGTATGGTTTAAGTCTTTAAAGATTAACGCATCGACTTTGTTTTTAGCGTCAGAGACAAGCGTTAGCTTTGCAATACTCTTAGATTTGTCAATATCCAGGACTTTGTAAGGTCCCATCGATCGACTAATGAACTTAGCTCAATCCATAGGTTTGATAGCGGGGTTATATTTAAGGACTAGGCTATCAATAGTGATAGGTTTGGTGCAAGTTCTTTTATTGTAATTGCGCTTCTGACGTGCTTGTGCTTTGGGTAATACTTGTTTTACAAGATTACATGCTTGTGTCATGACCACTGGAGCATGGTCCCCAACCAAAGCTCAAGAGCGGTATGGCCTAGCCTCCCACCTAGCATAGCCAACCCCCCTCCCACCCAGCCACCTAACAATTATAATTTTTATACTGTCTAAAACCCCAATTTTTAGTAAAAAACAGGGTTTTTATACACTTTTTATTTGCTGCTGTAAGGTACACTTACTCTGTATAGAATAGATACACAAATTTATACTAGTAATCAATAAAACAGGTTTCGTTACATATACTTTTTAATTTTTGAGTTAGTTGATCCATAAATAGCTAAGTTATTTAAGTTTTAAAAAATGTATCATAATGTTGTGTCCCCGTTTTTTACATCAACCTAACTTGTTTATCCATTTTAGTACAGGAAATTTTCTTTATGTTTAAACTAATGTTTAACTCCATTCGATTAAGCAGAATTGATTACATATACAGTTAAATTTTAAAGTTATTCCTGAAATATTCAACTGAGTTATTACAATTTGAAAAAAAAAGCGTTATGTCCGGTTTTTACCAACTGCCCAACTTTGCATATGCACTTTTATACAAAATATGTTTTTTTATTTATTATTTTTGATACATTAAACGATTAAGCGCAACAAATTACATATACTTTTAAAATTTTAAGAGAACTGATTAAGGTTTGACCGAGTTATTCAAATTTTAATTAACAAACTACAAAATGAACGATCCGGCCATAATACCAGCGGCCTACGGCCGTCAAAAATTAACGTCACTCCTCAATCTATTTACATACATAACATACTTTCTTCTTGTCCAGAAAATAGCGACAGTGATAACGAGGACAGGAAGCCAGAGTTAAAGATTCCACGGCCATACGCTTTCGATTTTGAAGTGGATTAGAAGGGGAAACCAGAAAAACCAGAATATTTGGAGGAAGAAAGGCCTAAGGGTATGTCCCTTGTGGAATAGCGTAATCGGTGTTGACGTAAAGAATTTGCCAAACGCTGTAAAGATTGGTGTCGACGTGCCCAACGCTGAGCCCGCAAAATATTAGCACCACTCAAGTTCCCAAAAACAAGTCCTAATCCGCAAGACGAGCTTCTTCAGCTACCTACAATAATGGATGAGATACTGGAAGGAATGGATGCAACGATGTAGGTTCCTCGCTGTTGTCAAACGCCTTTTTCTAAGTTCATAAATAAAAATTCAGTAAAACATATTAGAGTAACTAAATACATTATTACACGCATACATAAAATTATTAAATGCAGAAATAAAATTACATAACCGCCTTACCAGCCGATGACTATTTGAAGACCTTATTTCTAAAATGTCCCCCAGAATAAGTGATGCATTTTCACTCACGACACCCTATCATGTCTCCGTTGAGCTCAATTTGTTTGATTGAACGGATCTCGCTCACAACTAATTCGGCGAGTTTTGCCGCTCATTAGAGCCATATCCTCTCACAACCTATTCACAAACGTATTTTGGTTTTCAACTCATGATAAATTCCGCTCGCCAGGTGTGTAAAACAAATCCACGCATTGAGGAAAAAAACTTTCGATCCCTTATTGTTTCCTTTAGTAAACAAACCTTAATATTACACTACAAATATTGGGCGGAAAACATGTTTTTTTGAAACCCGCAAAACTCAGATTATATAAAATGATTGCACCTTATTCATTAAAGCTGTTTTAAAGAAGCTTTTTTATGAATCAAAATTCCTATATTGCGCAAAACGATATTCCTGTATTCCAATATTCATTCAATACAAAACACTACTATTTCTAACTTAATATTTGAACTTGTTTGCACCAACATAGCAATATTTAAAAAAATATTGTGGCTTTCTAAAAACTTGAATTTGTATATGACAAAACTATCTTGAGCATCTCAAGAAATTTAGTTTAAATATTTACACCTCAACACATTTGAAAAAATTAGATGTATTATTATTTTTAGTGCCTCAAATTTATAAAAAGGCAGAGCTAAGATTTTTTGAGCTGTCCTATTTTTATGCTATAAGTTATTTGCTTGAAAATTAGAAAATAATGCTGGTGACTATTTTTTTATTACATGTGTTTTCTTTGCGGGTATGGACTTTTAAAGGAGGATATTTACAAATTATAATTGTAGGTTAAAATGATTAATATTATTGAAAGGGTGAGAAATTAAATTAAAAGTTAAATGAATAGGTTAAAAACGTGCGGAATTGGTGTAAAAATCACGTGGCGGAAAGAAAATGTCGATTAAGTTGTTTCGTTTTGTGTGACGATTTAAATAAAAAAATAAAAATATAAATATATTTTGTCAGTGAAAAAGACGAAAAATAAATAAATATTAAATGTAATATTTAAAATATTTTTTTAAACTCGCAAATTAGATTATTAGTGTGACTTATTATAAAGTGTTTTAATGGAGCACTTTTATGATAAAATCAATATTCCAATGATATTCTATATTGTTATTTATGATACAAAATATTACATAAAAAACACGATTTTAACAATTTTATGTATAGTTTTTTTAAATTATAAAATGGAAATTATATAATTTTCAAAAAGGGGTTTTTGGCGTTGAGAAAACAATATAATTCAACTTCTCAAGATAGTATTATACTGGTACGACCCCGGATATACAAATTCAAGCTTTTTATAAATTTAGCAAAATACCTAGGCATAAAAATAGGCCACTCAATCTCCGGAGGCACAAAAAATGGAAATGTGTTGAGGTTATTTTTTAAACTAGATTATTGCTAGTGTCTGTAGTTTTTTTTTTGCTTTTTATATGTTCTATGTTTGCCGCAAACAAGTTCAAATCTAGTTAGAAATAGTAGTGTTTTGTATTGAATGAATATTGAAAATACAGGAAATCAGTTTTCGCAATATCGGAATTTTGATTCGTAGAGAGCTTCTTTTATACAGCTTTAATGAATAGCGTGCAATCCATTTTTATCATAATCCAGTTTTTGCGGTTCAAAAAACATGTTTTCCCCAATATTTGTAGTGTAATATTAAGCTTTGTTTACTCTGCATAAGATAGTTTTTTTCTCAATGGAGGATTTCTTTTACACACCTGCGAGGCGATCATCAGTTGAAAGCCAAAATACGTTTGTGAATAGGTTGTGAGAAGATATGTCACTTAGATGAGCGACAAAAAACTCGCCGGAATTAATTTTCAGCCGAGATACATTCAATGCAAACGATTTGAGCTCAAAACGTAGCATATCGTGAGTGAAAATGCATCCGCCTCTTATTCTGGGGGACATTTTGAGTGAGGTCTTCAAATAGTTCATCGGCTGGTAAGGCGGTTATGTAATTTTATTTCCGCATTTAATAATTTTATGTATGCGTGTAATAATGTATTTTAGTTACTCTAATATGTTTTACTCATATTTTATTTATGAACTTAGAAAAAGGCGTTTGACAACGAGGGACCTACATCGTCGCACCCATTCCTTCCAGTATCTCATCCATTATTGTAGGTAACTCAAAGAAGCTCGTTATTTACGGTTAGGACTTGTTCTTTTTTGGGAACTTGCAATAGTGCTAATATTTTACCGGCTCAACGTTGACACCCTACAACACCAATTTTTACAAGCGTTTGGGCAAATTTTTACGTCAAAAACCGATCTCGCCATTCTACAAGGGACAACCCCTTAGGCCTTTCTTCCTCCGACATTTCTCTGGTTTTTCTGGTTTCCCCCTTCTGAGATCCGACTTCCAAAAATCGGAAAAGCCTCATGGCCGTGGTTTCTTAAGCTATCTCACTTCCTTACCTCGTCTGGCTTATCACTATTATACGCAACAAGAAGAAAGTATGTTTATGTATGTAAATAGAATTGAGGAATAACGTAAATTTTTGACAGGGGCCGTAGGCCGGTGATATGGCCGGATCGTTCGTTTGTAGTTTGTTAATTAAAATTTGAATAATTTTTGGTCAAACCCTAATCCGGTTCTCTTAAAAAGTCTAAAATTATATGTAATTTGTTGCGCTTACAATCGTTTACTGTATACAAATAATAAATAATAAATAAACATATTTTGTGTAAAAGTGCATATGCAAAAGTTCAGACAGTTGGCGAAGCCCGGAGCATCTACTTTTTTTTCAAATGTGCATAATATACTCAGTCAAATATTACAAAACATTTAAAAAAATTTGGTATAAGTAATCGATTACACCTTAATCGAATGGAGTTAAACATTTAGTTTAATTACTTAAAAAAAATTTCTATACTAAAGAGAAATGGATAAACAAGTTAGGGTAAATAAGAAACACGGGGACACGCAACATTATGATACATTAAAACTTAAATAACTTACACTCTTATGGATCAGACTAACTCAAAATTAAAAAGTGGATATCGTAACTAAACCTATTTATTGATTACTAGTGATACGGTTCTGTATCTCCACAGAGTAAGTGTACCCTTACAGCAGAAATAAAAAGTGGTATAAGAACCATGTTTTTTTCCTACCGAAATAGTTGGGGTTTGAGTAGGTCTAAAAATTATAAGTGTGACTAGGTTGCTGGGTGGGCAGGAGGGTGGTGTGCTAGGTGCTCAGGCTAGGCCGGGTCTCCGCTCTTGAGACTTTGGTTTGGGGACCCGTGCTCCCAGTCGTCATAAGACACGGAACACGTAATACTGAACGACGATATTCTACCGAGAGCACGAGGCACGTCTCAAAAGCGCAATTACAATAAAAAGAACTTTCACCAAAACTTATCCTTATTGATAGACCTATTGTAAAATGCTGACGTTCCCACTATCAAAAGTTTATAGATCATGAGCTAATTTCATTCAGTCGATGGGATTCCCAAGAAGTCCCTGAATATTGCGACAAATCTAGAGATTATTGCGAAAACTTAACACTTTTGTCTCTGATTACACTAAAAGACAAAGAATCGATACATTAACAAACTTAAAAACCATACGAAAACCAGGTATCAATAATTTTCAACCCAAAAGTTCATACATGCGACCCACGTCAGACATGTCAAACACAATTAAAACCAGTAACATTCTGTGACCTTTCACCGAGTCAGTTATGCTAACACACATTTTAAACCTGAAATTTAACAGTCACTCCTACAAATTTAGTTACAACATTTTAACATACTTTCTCTTGTTCCAGAAGACAGCAACAGTGAGAACGAGGACAGGACGAAGGCCCGGAGTTAACGATTTCCCACGGCCATTACGCTTTTAATTTTGAAACCGATTGAAAAGGGAAACCAGAAAAACCGGATATTTGGAGGAAGGCCTAAGGGTATGTCTCATGCAAATCATAATCTATTGCCTGAGCGTAAAGAAGTTTTCCAAACACTGTAGAACTCTGGACGTGCCCAAGGTTGAGCCTCTAGGATTCAGCACCAGCTCAGAGTTCCCAAAAAGTTCGAGATCCTAAACCGGCAAGACGAGCCTCCTGCAGCGTACGATGATAGATGAGGCTTAGAAAAAAGATGAAAAGACTAAATAAACGATTCAGGAGATTGACATTCTCCAGCATTGACATGACCTTTCACATTTTTTGTGTTAGCACAGTAGTTGTGTCGAGAGCGATTATTTATCTGTTGGATATACCGAAGTCAGATATCCCATTGATATACTAGAGCCATTCAGTAATCAATAGGGTCATTTGCAATCAAAGGTTACAGGAAACCCACTGTGTGAAAACAGATGTTCCCTCAGAAGTGGAACTGGGCTGAATAAAGACATTTTGGATGGGGTTTTTGTTTATTTATCATATTGAACATGTTTTCAGCTAATAATGAAAATACGAGAGCGCTCAAACAAAACTCTGACATAGTGACCTTCAATGCCTATTGTTTGCTAGGCATTTGTGGTGTGGACAAGGATAACACAGTTGGAGTCGGTTGTAAAATTCGGTGCTGCTACAGTTTTCGGAATTATGTGTCGTAGTTTGAGTTTGGCTAAGCTAATTACTATGATTTTGAATATAAAAAATGAGTACGAGCTAGGCCCAGGTGTTTGTGCTGAGCCGCATTTTTGATATATTGAAAAATTATAGTAGTCAGGGAAGCCGCCAACTGGGACTACTCTAAACACTGAAAATTAGGATTTGCAAATAATGTAACCAAAAAATGACTATTTACACAAATCGATTGTTTTCCATTGCGCAAAATTGATCCTTGGCACAAATTATATGACTGTCATAGGCCATTTATAAATTAACTACAAGTGGATTTTTGTTGACTATGGCAAGTTGTTGGGACAGCTTAATTCGGATAATAGTCTTCCCGATTTTGAGGGGTAATTGCCTATTTGGTAAATCCATTGTACCCCTGGTTTTTTTCGTTTTTCAAAGCGACACTACTCTTCCCAGAAGAAGCCCTCCTAGCTTCGGGGTTGAGAATTCCCTCCTGGTGCGTGGCTCTGGGTTGGTGGCGATTCGATAGTGTGAAAACCAGGTAACATTTGAGGAAACCGGCCGTGATTGGATCTACCAATTTGTTTCCATACACCTTTTACCTGCTTTTTAGAAGGAAAAAAATTTGGACTCTTAGTTTTCAGTTTTAGACTTCAGTTTTGATCTGCAGTTTTATCTCCTGAATGATGGACGTTTATAAACAGGCAGAAAATTACAGGTTGTTGTGAGCAACACAATAGTTTGCAATGTTTGCATAGCCAACATCCCCCCTGTAGCGGTTTGACCAAATGCACCCCTCTAAACTACAGTTTGTTTAACGGAAGTGGGGGAGATGTGTCTGCCTGTGCCTTTTTCCCAAGCCCGTCCTGATGTTTAACCACCTCTAACAGTTGACGAAATCGCGCTTGTAGACTATGCCACCAGTCAACGATCCCTTGTTTTACTTTTTTGTTTTGGTCTAGTTAAGGTAGCTAGTGTTTTATTTGTTTGGTTTTATTAGGATGTGTTTGTTGTGGAACTCTTTTGAGGAGCCCTGGTGGTGCTGCTGTCTTAATTGGATATTCTGGGTAAATTTTGTAGAAATGGATTACATTTATCAGTCCTATTTGGCCTACGTAGTACTTGTAACTTGATTAAGTCCATAGGGGTGATGTTTGCAATAAAGTCAGTGGCCAAACAACTCCTGAAGGAAAAAAAGAGGCAGGAATGAGGCTGATTTGACAAAAAGGGAGTTGGATGTAACATTGGTGCAGGCAGGGTTTTCATAGTGGTTGAGCTATGCTTGGACGTCTGGAGCATTGATGAGACAAGTGAACAACAGGTGGAATACAGTGATAGTTGGGGAGGCCCCTAAGATATGTGATAATTTGAAATTAAATAGGATTGCAGATGTTAAACTGCAGGTGGAATTAACTGATGTTAATAAAGCATGGTGTTGATTATGATTGGAAACTTGTTTGGAATGATGGGAATCAAGAATTTTGATTAGTGGTAGTTACTGCCGTTTGAACACGGAAGGAGTCTGGGTATACCCTGTTAATCTGATGCGGAAAAACTACCAGTAAATGTACCCCCAACAGGATAATGACATTGTGCCCTCTCAGGGTTCCCTTGTACTCTTCAATTGCAGACATTTTAATTTATAGATATTTTTGAGCAATACGTAGCTTGTCTTTTGCTTGTCCTCCTGACGAGTTACATTACCAAACCATGGTGCCTGCTGCAATGCTGTATTACGAGGACCTGCTCCTGATTCTCCCGCTGATAGTGGTTGGCTGAGAATAGGGCCAACACTGTACCAGTCGGGTGAACCCCTAGAGTAAAAGCTTGTCGGTTTTGCTTTGTTGAATTGACCGCCATGGACCCCCTACTTGAAGATTATAGGTTTTGTCATTTGGGTCTTTTTTGTTTACTTTTCTTTTTACTTGTCTTGTCATTGTTTTTACTTGTTTGTCTTTTATACTTATGTTTTGCTTTGGTTTTACCTTATTGATTGGTTGTAGTCCATTTTCGGTTTCAACATTATCTCATAGTGGTTCATCCATTGTGATTACTACAGATGATACAGACTCAGTTGCACTTTGTTCAATAGCAGCTTTTTTAGTTACTCTATTTGTTTGAGAAGGTCTGCGTCCAGGTACACGAGCTAGGATTAATACCGTAATTTATTGGGGTTTAGAACTCGATTTGTTATTCCTAAAGAGGAAGCTTCACGTAAAACTTGTTGTTCATAATTACCAATAATTATGTTTATTATTGTATTTAGGCTTATTTTGTGAAATTTTTGTTTGTGAGCTCCGGAACCTAATGCGCAAGGGGGAAACAGGATGACGTTGTGTTTCCCACGTTTCTTGATCCATCCAAGTTCTACCTGCCAAATTTGTTGGTATTTCAGGGTTTACTGTCAATCCATGCGGTTGTTGAGCTCCAGCGGTTAAATGAGTTACCGATTGAGGTTGTTTGACTTGTTGACTCTGTTCCTTTTCTTTTTCCTGTTTCTTAAGCAGTTCTTCAGTTTTACGTTTTTTTCTCAATCAACTTTTTTCCTTTTTCATTTGTTCTTCTGCTATTTGCTGATGAGTTTTCCTACCTCGCAAACGTTCCCTGTGGTATTCCAATTCTGCTGTTTTTTGTTCTTCCTTTGTCCAAGTATTTTTTTTCATTCTTGTTGTCTTTTTGTTGTGGTAGTATACCATGTATGGATTGTGTGGTGGAACTGCAATACGACTGCGGTGTGTAGTTTGTTTGAAAGAATGTGGGGGTTGCAGTTTGTAGTAAGGACATTGTTCTTTTGGATTATAGTGAGGGTTTACATTGAGCATCATTTCATCCCAGATGGAAATGTGGCTTTCTGTAGGATCTCTTGCCCAACGACGCCATTCTTGGTCGGTTTAATTTGGAAAATCCTAGGTTCCAATTGACTGCATGGAACATATTGCTTGCGCGCTATGGCTTGTTGTTCCATTTCCGGAGCTGTAGTTACCCAGTGAGTAGGCGTAGGAATGACAATTGGACATTCAATATCACAAATTTAAATGGAGACTACTACCAGATAAGGTGCATCGCGATTTCTGGGCGTCTCAGGTGCAAACTGAGGTGGTTTTCAAACTGAGGAGCATTTATCTCTCGCAAGCTAGGGTTAGGATCCGGTACAAGTGGGGGTACTAATTCTCAGATTTCATCTTTTGTGCGCCTAGCTTCCTTAGTCGTTGCCATTTTTTCCATCACCTTTTCCAAGCTTTCAGTAAATTGACATTGAGGCGAGGTTGGCTGGGCTGATTTAATCTTGCTTCCAGTAAGGTTTGTGGACTTTTTGGTCTCTCTAATATTGGATTTCACCTTGCGCGATTCCATGCCTACTTGATTAAATTGCGTTCATGTTGTTCCCATTGGAAACGTCAGTACCTATGCTTTTTGATAACATGTGAAAAATTGGTCATTGTTTTTTGGGAGGGTTTCCATTTTAGAATTTTGAGTTTGGTCAGTGGTAGGGTTGGAGCAAAGAGGAGTGGGCGGATATCTCCGCTCGCCACTCTTTATCCCCTCAACCACCTGCTGTTTTTGCTTGATCTTTGCTAACCTGGATTGGGTCTCCAAAAACATGGCCATGCAATTTCCAACCATGGTCACAAGTTGAGAAATTTGTTGCTCAATTTTGGAAGGGGGTGCTTCTGGTTGAGGTTTCCCCCTAGTGTGGGTATTCCTCACTTCCCCCACCTGGTTGGGAGGAGGGTCACTACTGTCCACAGAATCCTCAGATGACTCAACACTTGATAGCTCCTCTATGAAATTAGTTTTCCAAGTTTTCACATGTTTAGTAGTTTTAATCAGCCTTTCACTTTCTATAGGCGCCCCTCTCGCTGAGAAGACCTCGCCTTCTTCTTCTTCTTCTTGGGTATTTTCCCCTTGATTAACCGTTTTATTACCTTCCTGGAGGTCTCCACGCAAAGCGGTTTTCCTTTTATGACTGGTTACCCCAGCGTGTGACCAATTTTTTTTAGTGCAACTTCTCGGTTTTCCTGCTGGTATCTTGCGCGATCTTCCCATTCCTTAGCTTTGTCCAGGCGACATTGTTTCTTTTTTTCCAAAGCATTATTTGAATTGATTGATTGTCACTGACCAAGATTTTTCACTTTGTCGTAAGCAGGGAAGTCAGGTTTGGTCCGTGTATGTTTGGGTAACCCGTCCTCCCCCCTATTGGTTGGTGCGCTAGTGGGTTGTTGAAAAGTGTTGCCAGAGGAAACCTCCGGCATGGCCATGGCCCCACTGCGCTGCAACTCTGAAAATTAAAAGTTACCCGGTTGTGTACCTAAAACATTTTGATACATATCCTCCCTACCTGCTGACCGATCAAGTCCCAGATCACCCACCGATCCTCTCCTTTGAGCAACTCCTGTAACTCCTGTGTTAGAGTCTTTACAAGAAGGTGGTGGTAATCGCTGCATCATAGCTACTTTTAGTAATAAAAATTGAATTGCCTGAATGCGTTTTAGTAATAAAAATTTTTTTGGTGTAACTCTTGCCTTAGTGCAGTGATTCTAGGTGGGGCACTAAACTCAAGATAACACAGATATGCACAATATACAATATACAATCATAACAATTCTATGCAAGAGTTACCTCAGGTCAGCACAAAAAAAAATTTTTGACAAAAAAAACAATAAAAAAAATACAAAAGTGCTAAGAAGGTTTATGAAAAAAAATTTTTGGTAAATATGGGTGCGTAGGGGTAAAAGTAAATTTTTACCAGCCCCATTATTGGCTCCAATATGTAATCGGCAAACAGGGGTCTAGCCGGTATTATAGAGCCTTTCGCTCATTACACAAGGCACTTCTGTACTTCTTACTGAAAATTCACACGTTATATAAAAACGCTATCTCTAGGAGGCGTGGCCTTGGTAGGGATGATGGCACAATTGAGTATATATACTGAGTGGGGGATTTGTGCAACACACTCCGCCAACCGTTAGGTCCGTGAGGGAACACAACTTGGAAAAGGGAGTTTTAAAACGGGAAGGGTTTCCAGTTTTCAAATATTTCTGACATAAAAAGACAATTTGATCAAGGAAAACTCAGAGCCAGATTCACGTTGCTACCTAAGCAACTCCTGTGAAACGTGAACTCGGTGAGTTACAAAAATGGAGCAAATACGTCTATTAGCCTGGCCAAAAAGTGGTGGTTCCAAAATCCTTTCTGCTAACCATACAGGTTCTGTATGATGATTCTCGTCGGCTAAAGTTGGTGGACCTTATGCAACTCCTGTGAAACATTAGCACAGTGGGATTGAGAAGGTAAGGTGGGACTGTGGACACATTCTGTTCAAAAATAACAAACAAAAATCCGCTGTAAGTGCAAAGGTCACTTAGTTGACAATTATAATTAGGCCATGCAACATTAGCTAGATGGGTAAGGAAAAACTCTTAATTTGGTTGAACTGACAAAACAATTCTTCAAATACTGGGTATGTTTATTACAGATAGCTCATATGTTGCGGTGATCTGTTATCTGACTGACTCAGCGGGGTGTTAAATTTGGAAATGAAATCTTTTTACAATGGGTTGTGAAAATGAGATTTATGAGTAGGTTTTAGATAGTGACAATGGAAAATTACCCCTATGTACCGTCAGTCAGTTAAGGGGAACTCCAGCTACTGCTGTGTATAACTTTTTCAAGGCTTTCAGCAATTCATCAATATAAGTCCAAACCGCAAGGTTTGGCACCACAAAAAGTTCACACAGGAGTTGCTGTGAGCTGTAATATTTCCATTGGAGAACTGTTCACTGACTTGACTAGCAAGTGGAGAATAAAACTGTTTGAAACATAAAAATGACTGGTGCAAAAAGGACGAATTAAAAAGGTTTAGGTTTAGCTAAGAATGAGCCGTGTTTGGGATTGTGAAGCACAAGATTTTGCAATTATAATGTACTGCTCTTGTGTTAATAACTGTCACATTATTTGTGAACGACTGAATGTGCGGCGGGAAGTTGGATTACGCTTGATTGATTTGTTTTACACACTTTACACAAATGGGTTTTTATTAGTAAGGGTTACTATGGTAACTACTCGCGTTGCGGTGAACAAAGGCATTTTTGAAAAACAATAAGACTTTTAAAAAAACAATTATTAAGTTTTTAGACTGAAAAATAAGGCTTTTTGCCTAACCCAGTTTAGGGTAAAAATACAGTGCAACTGGCATCAATATGAGTAAATGGAAAATGAGGTGAAAGCACCTTAATTTAAGATTATGCGATAATTCAATAAATTTGGGGAATTAGCAGCTAAAACTTTTAACTTGCCTATTTAATTAAACAATTTACTTAATAATTAATTAAACTGACTCGATGTGCAATTTTTCCTGTAAATATACCTGTACAGGCTACTGACGTTTTGAAGCCATTCCGCCATTTAATTTTATCAAGTGCCGCCTCTAAAAACCTAACTCAAGAAAGTCGGTCGTTCAGCCATCGACCAGCTTCCGCTCAAACGAGTTCCCTACCTAAATTGGCCAAAACCAATCACGGCTGTCGGCATCTCACAGTAAATGTAAAATAAGGCTTTAATTTAATTCAATGTTAAAATAAGGCTTTATAAAAATTCCAACCTATGGTAGTTCACGCCAACTTTACGGATCCCCTTCAGAGCGGTGGGCTACAACAACAATTCCTAAATTAAAAAGCGCAAACCAATGATATGGAACCCGTTTAGCGCCCACCCTTTTAGTGCAAGGCCAATTAGTTTTTTATTGCACGCGCTGCTTGAAATAGTTTTTTATTGCACGCGCGGCGACCGATGTGATTACTGTAATTTTGAATATGACAAAGTGCGCATTTAAAAGCTGGGCGGAATGACAACTTAATATTTAGCGATAATAATAATATGAATTACTATACCTACCATGCACTCTCCGCCACACGACTACATATGTAGTACAAAAGTTTGCAGTGTTATGGTTCGAGCAATTTTAAAACAATTTAGAAACCATTTTTAAAAATATTGTGCAACTATTAATACAAGAACAGATTGTGTATTGGTCGGCAGATGATAGCTTGAAAATTATAGATGCTATACAAGCCATTAAAAATGTTGATGTATTAATAAGCAGACTTTCAGCAGTACATTATATACTAGTCTAAGTCTTCCCCATAATATTATAAAAAATACATCTACAACTTAATTGATTTACTATTTCACAATGCAAGAAAATCGTATATTGCTGTTAAACGGAACACATATACCTGTTGGTTTACAAAAGAGCAAAAAGAAAATGCAATAAACTATAATAAAATGGAAATTAAAGAACAGATTGATTTTGTTATTGATAATGCATATGTAAAATTTGCAGAATGCATCTTTAAACAAAAAAGTGGTATTCCAATAGGATTTAATTGCAGTCCACTGATAGCTGACTTGACATTATCAATGCTTGAATACAAATTTATGACTAATCGAGAAGATTTTAACATTGCAGAAAATTTGAAATATGTTTTCCGGCATATTGATTACTTGTGCGCTGCTAATAATTCGACTTGCAAGAATATCTGAAAATGAAACTATGTATCACATGTTGTAGGAATGTGCTTATTTGGATATTCAAATGGAAGTACAGCAAAGACAATTTAAAACAGAAATCTATAACAAAACAGATGCCTTTATTTTCGATGTAGTTCGGTTTGTAAATTATTCAAGTAATACATCAGAATCAGTCGGATTCAATACATTTTATTCTCAATTAATACATATTCCTAGGATTAGTAGTGAAATTGAAGGGTTTACAAAAAAGTTATTGAGATTTATAAAATATTTTTCAGCTAAAAAACTTTTCAAAAAAACATTTAATTAAAGGTAAATCAAACGTAGCTGCAACAGCGCTCACGTGACTAATTTAGAAACGCCTACATGACTTTCATGCGTAGAAATTTTTTTGTTCACACAAGATCAGGAATTTTAAGAAAATTCAATGCGTTTGTGAAAATTATAATTTAAAAATCAAATGTTAAGGTTTTTCCTGATAGTTTTCACTGCAAAGTGTTGAGTAGTAAACCAATTGTAGAACATAGCAAAAATTACGGTTTTTTACTTACATAAAAATTATATTTTAGAATATTCAAATGACAAAAAATTCGGCAAATTGGCAAAAAGTAGGAAAAAAATGATGTTTTTGTTATTAATTTATATAAATAAAATTCTAAAATTATAAAAAAATTTTTAAAAAAATTATTAACATGAAAATAAAAATTTGGTTTTACGAGCGTTCAACCTCCTCAACTCTGTCAAAACGACTACTCCTTAACTGATTGCTCGAACCATAACCCTGCAAACTTTTGTCTCAGTATGTAGTAGTGTGGCGGAGAGTGCATGGTAGGTATAGTAATTCATATTATTATTATCGCTAAATATTAAGTTGTCATTCCGCCCAGCTTTCAAATGCGCACTTTGTCATATTCAAAATTACAGTAATCACGTCAGTTTTTGCGCGTGCAATAAAAACCATTTCAAGCAGCAAATTTGCTCCGCACTAAAAGTGTGGGCGCTAAACGGGTTCCATATCATCGGTTTACGGTTTTTAATTTGGGAATTGTTGTTGTAGCCCACCGCTCTGAAGGGAATCCATAAAGTCGGCGTGAACTACCATAGGTTAGAATTTTTATAATTAAGCCATATTTTTAGATTGAATACTCTGAGATGGTGACAGCTGTGATTGGTTAATTAATTATTAAGTAAATTGTGTAATTAAATAGGCAAGTTAAGTAACCCTCGCGAATGTTATTGTCAATAATTACATTTGCATGTAAAACTTGTGTTAATAACTTTTCGCTGCTATTTCCCCAAATTTACCGAATTTTCGCATAATCTTAAATTATGCTGCTTTCACCTCATTTTGCATTTACTCATATTGGTGCCAGTTGCACCGTATTTTTACCCTAAATTGGGTTAGGCAAAAAGCCTTCTTTTTCAGTCTAAACATTTAATAACTGTTTTTTTTAAGGCTTATCGTTTTTCAAAAATGTCTTTGTTTACCACAACGCGGGTAGTTACCATAGTAACCCTTACTAATAAAAACCTCTTTGTGTAAAGTGTGTAAAACAAATCAATCAAGCCTAATCCAGCCTCCCGCCCCACACTCAGTCGTTCACAAATAACGTGACTGTTATTAACACAAGAGCAGTACATTATAATCGCGAAATCCTGTGCTTCACAATCCCAAACACGACTCATTCTTAGCTAAACCTAAACCTCTTTAACTCATTTTTATTGTTTTATTGTCTATTGTTTTACTGTTATTTATTGTTTTATGTTTTTCTTGTTTTATGTTTTTCTTGTTTTATGTTTTTCTTGTTTTATTGTCTATTGTTTATTGTTTTATGTTTTTATTGTTTTATTTTTAAGTTTTGTTGTCCACTCGGTCAAGTCGGTTATCAGTTTTCCGGTTCAAATATTACAGCTCACAGCAACTCCTGTGTGAACTTCTTGTGGTACCAAACCTCGCGGTTTGGTCTTATACCCTCATATTGATGAATTGCTGAAAAGCCTTGAAAAAGTTACACACAGCAGTAGCTGGAGTTCCCGTTAACTGACTTACGATACATGGGGGTAATTTTCCATTATCACTAACTGTCTAAAACCTACTCATAAATCTTAATTTTACAACCCATTGTAAACAGGTTTCATTTCCAAATTTAACACCCCACCAAGTCAGTCAGATAACAGATCACAGCAACATTTGAGCTATCTGTAATAAACGTACCCAATATTTGAAGAACTGTTTCATCAGTTCAACCAAATTAAGAATTTTTCCTTACCCATCTAGCTAATGTTGCACAGCGTAATTATAATCGTCAGCTAACTGACCTCCGCACTTACAGGGGAACGAATCATTTTCCTTTGGTATTTTTTCATTTGTTATTATTGAACAGACTGTTTCCACAGTTTCGCCTTACCTTCTCAACCCCACCGTGCTAACGTTTCACAGGAGTTGCATAAGGTCCACCATTGTTAGCCAACAAGAATCATCATACAGGACCTGTATGGTTAGCAGAAAGGGTTTTTGAGCCACCACTTTTTGGCCAGGCTAATAGACGTATTTGCTCCAACTCACTGAGTTCACGTTTCACAGGAGTTGCTTAGGTAGCAACATGAGTCTGGCTCTGAATTTTTTTCAATTGAATTATCTTTTTACGTCAGAAATATTCAAAAACTGGAAACCCTTCCGATTTTAAAACTCCCCTTTCCAAGTCGTGTTCTCTTATTGACCTAACGGTTGGCAGGGTGTGTTGCACAAATCCCCCACTCAGTATATATACTCAATTGTGCCATCATCTCTACAGAGGCCACGCCTCTTAGAGATAGTGTTTTTATATAACGTTTGAATTTTCAGTAAGAAGTACAGAAGTGCCTTCTGTAATGAGCGACAGGCTCTATAATACCGGCTAGACCCCTGTTTGCCCGTTACATATTGGAGCCAATAATGGGGCTGGTAAAAATTTACTTTTTACCCCTACGCACCCATATTTACCAAAAATTTTTTTTCATAAACTATTTTAGGTACACAACCGGGTAAATTATAATTTTCAGAGTCGCAGCGCAGTGGGGCCATGGCCATGCCGGAGGTTTCCTCTGGCAACACTGTTCAACAACCCACTAGCGCACCAACCAATAGGGGGGAGGACGGGTTACCCAAACATACACGGACCAAACCTGACTTCCCTGCTCATGACAAAGTGAAAAATCTTGGTCAGTGACAATCAATCAATTCAAATAATGCTTTGGAAAAAAAGAAACAATGTCGCCTGGACAAAGCTAAGGAATGGGAAGATCGCGCAAGATACCAGCAGGAAAACCAAGAAGTTGCACTAAAAAAAGTTGGTCACACGCTGGGGTAACCAGTCATAAAAGGAAAACCTCTTTGCGTGGAGACCTCCAGGAAGGTAATAAAACGGTTAATCAAGGGGAAAATACCCAAGAAGAAGAAGAAGAAGAAGGTGAGGTCTTCTCAGCGAGAGGGGCGCCTATAAAAAGTGAAAGGCTGATTAAAACTACTAAAC
>JASAMX010029101.1:0-14914 GCA_030248175.1 Microlaimidae sp. YZB2_3
TTTTTTTCATGCTAATTTTTGGTTAGATTCATTAAGACCTTTAAATTTGAGTTTTGAATTGTATTTCAGGAGATATGGGGGTGTTTTTTTTAGAAAAAATCTGTGTTTTTTTTTGTTCACTTACCTATAATCGGGATTTTTTTGTGGGAGGGGTGGATAACATCCCCCAAACCCCCTGTCCACCTATGGTCCCAAGCCCTTTCAATTAACGCAGTCGTTTAGTGATAAAAATTGAGGATATGATTTGGTTATACTTTTTCTAGGGTATTTTCGTTTCAGGGTATCAAGAAAACTGGTGGAAAATTTCGATGGGATCTTGATGAAATGTTATTAAAGTATGGTTGAAAATTATTAATTTTTTGTCTTTATTAATAATTAAATTTTTGCAAATTAAATAAAATGTTTAAAAACTTCTTTTAATGATGGTTCTTTTCAAAGTATGTGATTTTCATGATATAAAAAACTCATATCGTCGTTACTACGGCAAAATGTGCCACTGTCATAAAATACACGTGACTGTGACTCATTCTGTAATTAATAAGGTCTTGTTAATTTTGGTAAAAATTTTGTTTAGGAAGTTTTAGGATTTATTAGAGATGGGTGGGGTGGAACTGCGGAACCCCCGGAACACCGGAACTAGAACTAGAAATTGAGATTTTCCAAAAATCTGGAACCGGAACCGGAATTTAGAGATTTTCCAAAAATCCGGAACTCAGACCTGTGCACGGTCTGAAAATGCCCCCCCCGCTTTATTGAAGGATTTGCCCCCATCGTTTTATTGCCCCCCCCCCCCTTGCGGAAAAATGAAAAAATACCCAAAAATTATGACGCCATTTTTTACGTATTATAACGCCATCATCGCTAAATTTTTGCAGTTTTTAGCGTAATTCAATGCATTCTAAGTCATTTAAGACCTATTTTTACCTTATTTTCGCCTTTTTTTCCTTTTTCCTTCTTTTTTCCCTTTTTTTCTCCATTTTTCTCTTTTTTTTCTTTCTCCTCTGCTTGCCCCCCTCCGTTTTGGATTTACCCTCCCCCCAATAAAACCCGGGGGCAGTGCACAGGTCGGGGAACTACCTATCACAGTTTGAAGCCCCCGGAACACCGGAACCAGAACCAGAATTGAGATTTTCCAAAAATCCGGAACCGGAATTCCAAATTTTGCCCGGAACCCGGAACCGGAACTGCCCATCACTAGAATTTATCAATATTTAGGATTCACGATCGTTGCGCAGAAATGCGTCACATCCTAAATATGAAGCCCAAAGTGTACCGCTACTTGGCGTATCACTCAGACAAACACACGGAAACTCTAAAAAATCACGTTAATAAAGCTCGAGCAAGACGGGAGATTGCAGGTATTTACCTTCTTTTGCGTTATCAAGGGCATAGTTAGTGGAAGTTATGGGGGTTACTTTATAACCATAACCCCCATAACTTTACTTTGGGGGTTACAAAAAATTTAGGGGTCCTAAGAGAACAATTTTGAAAATTTTTCTCGCGCTTCGCTCCGCTTAGCGCTCGACATTTATATACCTTTTTACAACTTTTAAATTTCTAATGAATTTCAAAGACAATTTTTGAAAATTTTTTCGTGTTGTCGCACGATTTTTAATGTTATACCTTTTTAAACCTAAAATTTTTCAAGAGTTTAACTTAAAAAAACAATGTGATTAACAGCAAAAAGAATCACTTAGCGCGAAGCACAAAATATTACCCGTTTTTAATGTCTTTTTTCAGTATTTTGAAAATTTGGAGTACAACCCCCCCCCTTCAAAAATTTGTTTGGAGTGCAATGCAAACCCCCCTGTCCAATATCCTGGCTACGCCCCTGTGCGTTACGGCGGTTTTATATTTAAAGTTGTTTATTTCTGTAGAGTGCACCTCTTTTAAAAAATAAAATTCTGTTCTGAATTCGCCCGCTAGCAAGTCTGAACTCTCGCTAAATGTTGTGCTTATAAAAAATCATGTTGTTATTAGTAAATAAAAATAATAATTGTTCTTTAATTAAAATTACTTTTTTTGGTTCTAATTCTTTATTATATTATTTTTTAGTTTGGTTTTTTTTGTAGCCGAAAAACTTTCTAAATCGGCACCGTCCGAAATGAAATCTAGCAGTAGCAGTAAGTCGGAAGATGTGATTGTAATGGACGAAGCACCGAAAGAGAACGCCGGTTCGCCTCCTCCTGCAAACGTTGTGACCGCCGTTTCCACTCCTTTGACCATTGCTTCGTCTTCTTCTTCTTCTCCCAGCGTTGCTTCCGCCACCGCGCCCTCTGCGCAGAATGTGGCAACGGTGGATGCGAAAGACCACCAGAAGTTCCTCACAACCTTTCTGAAAGGTGAGGCGGGACTATTAAGTATTGGATGTACAGACTTGTCCTGTGCACTGCTCCCCTGGAGTTTTATTGGGGGTGCAATTCCAAAATGGGGGCACCGGGGGGCAACTTTTTTAAAACTGGGGGACAAGCATGGGAGAAAAATAAAAAAAAAGAAAAAAAGCTAAATTTAAGTAAAAATTGGTCTAAAATGGCTTAAAGAGCATTGAAAAAAAAACTGCAAAAAAATTTTAGGTCATAAAAAGGTCAAAATGGCGTTATAATTTTTGGGTGCTTTTTCATTTTAGGCGGGGGGAAATTTTCCAATAAAGCGGGGGGGGGGGGCATTTTCAAAACATGCACATGTCTGGGATGTATAACCAGAACCGGTTTTAAATTTTTTACCATTTCAATTAATTCGTGTTTAATCACAGATGCGAAATTTAGGAACCTTTGCGTACGAATCAATAAATAGCTTTATTTAGTTGCAATCAGAGACGTAACCAGGGAAGGGGCAGGTGGGCGGCCACGCGCCCCACCTCCCCCCCCCCCAACATGGTCGCCAGATAGTAAAGTTTAAGGGTTTTCAGAGGCCAAAAATTTAAAATTTTGTAGCGCCTCGCTAATCGCTCGGCGCCAACCTCTAAAATAGTTTTGTTACAACAATTGACCCCCAAAAAGCAAAAAAAAAAATTTGCTTCGCTTCGCTTTGCGGTCAAGTTCCATACTGTGCGTATGCATATTTCTTGCCATTTATCTTGCTTAATTTTATTTAAAAAAGTACAATAATTTTAATAAACAAAAAACACACATCAAGCAAAACAAACAATCATATTTGGTTGATTTGTATTTATACCTTTCCGATTTCCCCCTCCTAAAATTTGCAGCCGCCTACAACAATAGCTTGGTATTTTTTTTTCATATAGGTACCCTAAAAAACATGGAGATGCTGCTCATCTGATTTGGTTTACAGTGTGGATGTATTAAGGGGGGTCTTAAAAAGGTCTCTAAATCCATTTTTTGTGAAATCCATGCTCTGCCAATGTCTGCTAATGTAACTTTTAACTAAGAAAACACATGTTTTTACAGCTAAAACATTTAGATAATTATGTTATTAGGCCAAAAACCGTGTATTACACAGCTTTATTTAAGTTTATTCCTGCTTTTTTAACCTTTTCAAAAATTATGGGGGCTCCGCTCCCCCCCCCCCAAAAAAAAAAAATTCCGGGGGGGGGGAGGGCGACGCAGCTCGCCCCCTCCCCCCGAAATTTAATTTGTACTGAAATCCCCTCCCCCCCCCAAAAAAAAAAATTAAACCCTGGGTTTGTCCCTCCCTGGTTGCAATCGATCTCTTTTTTGACATTTCCAAGAAAGATATTAGTTGAATAGAACGTGTAATTTGCAACCACCAATAGTTCGTTCGTGTGTATAATCGTGATTTTCCTGCAAATATCATGCTCCGAACCATAGGTGGGCAGCCTCCCGGATTTTGGGGGGGTATACCCGACCCCTGAAATTTGGGGGGGTGTCCCAAAATTTTTTTTTTGGGGTATACCTCAAATACCCCATTTTTAGCGTTTTTAGTACTGGGACCTCCCAAATTTTAGGGGGGGGTGTCCGGGGTACCCCCAAATTTTAGGGGGGGTGTCGGCTATAATCGGGATTTTTGGGGGGTATAACCCCCCCTGCCCACCTATGCTCCGAACTGCAGCAACGGAGCTCCGCAGCTTGAAGTGAACCGAAGCTGTATTTAACATTGAAATGCGTAACATTAATGATTAATTATTATTCCAGATGCATATTTAAAACTATTATAAATGGGGGTGTTAAATTTTTGTAATTCCAACATCACAGCAGCTGGGAATACCACTTCATATTTTAAAATAATGGAAATAACAATTTTTTCTAAGATATATTTACAAATAAAACAGTTATTGGACCATTAAGTGGTAACCAGACATAATAAAAACTAAGTACAATTATAAATAATATATTTAATATAAATTTATTATTCTATTTATGATATATTTATTATTAGTAGTAATATTATTAAATACTAACCACTTCTGGATATAATAATAAATAATTGTGATATAATAGAAGAATGTTTTTAATAATTCTATTATTGTTTATTTATTATTAGTTTAAAATAATTTCAAAACGATGGCACTTTTGCTCATAGGAGCTAACAGCGCAAAACGTTTAACGTTTTTAGCAATTTGGAAATTTGGATTATTGTTGTTTCTTTGGTTAATTTTATTTGGAAAATTAGCACAAAATTGGGGGTGGTTGCCTCGCAGCATTGCACAGCAAAGTGTAATATTATGCATGAATATTTTTTGGTTTTTTTTTCTTCTAGTTTTGTCATTTTAACCCGTTCCCGCAATGGCCTTTTCACCTGTTACAACCGTGAAACCTTTGTACGACAAAGGTGAAACCTTCGTCTTACGGTGATCGTGGTATTTTCGTATGACAAATATGGTACGTAAACAGACCTGTTCACGGTCTGTATTGCCCTGCCCCCGCCCAAAAATGAAAAATTATGGCGCCATTTTTGACCTATTATGACGCCATCATCGCGAAATTTTTGCAGTTTTTGGCCTATTTCAATGCATTTAGTACCATTTTAGACCTATTTTTATGTTAATTTCGCTTTTTTGTCCCTTTTTTCTCTTTTCCCTTCTTCTTTTTTTTTCCTTTTATTTCTCTTTTTTTTCTTTCTCCCCTACTTACCCCCGTTTTATTGCCCCCGGTTTAAAAAAATTTGCACCCGTGCCTCCCCCTCGTTTTGGAATTGCCCCCCCCCCCCAGTAAAATTCGGGATGGGGGCAGTGCACAGGTGTGCGTAAACCTTACCGCGGTAAATTCTACGCATAACCTAAGTCGTACATCCGTCCATACATGGACACGGAGAGGGGGGGGGTTGGGAAGATTGTTAACCCCCCCCCAAATTCTGAGAAGGGGGTTTAACCCCCCCCCCACTTAGAATTGGGGGGGGGGAGAAAAGGTTAACCCCCCTTATTTCGAAAAAATGAAGAAAAAAGTCTTTAAAATGACTTCTAACTGCCTCTAAACTTAAGTTTTGAAGTCAAAATGAATGTTTTAAACAGTAAAAAGCTCAAAAATGCAATAAAAAGGGCTTTTTGGCCTAAAATTAGCGTTTTTAACCTATTTTTTCTTTAAAATCGAAAAACAATATGGATACAGTGCATTCCAAAAAAAACGATATGGGTTTTTTGCGTTTCTTGGATTTTAACCCCCCCCCCCCCCTCAATTTAGAGTCTAACCGCCCCCCACTCCGGACCAACTTGCCCATGTATGCTTCCGTCATTCATACATAATATTTTGTGCGCGAATAAGTGCCCAGTGAGCGAACAAATTAAAATGATTAAAGCTGTATGGTAGCAATATGCAAATTTTTACATGAAATATCCTACCTACGTAATACACTGTATCAGTGAGAAAAATCTGCATATTGCTACCGTACAGCTTCAACCATTTCAATTTGCTCGCTCACTGTGCACAACTTGTGCAAATGAATGTATGTATGAAGGAAGTACGACATAGGTCATACGAAGGTTTCACGGTTGTAAACGAAGAAAAAGCAATTACGGGAACTGGTTAATCTGAGTCGGGTTATTTTACATTATTTTTTAAGAGTTAAACAAAAATAGTATAAAACATATTATTAGATTCCCTAAAAAATATTTTTATACAAGTAGAATTTAAACGAATGTGTTTTTGTTTTAGTACTAGTTCCTGAAACAGAAAAGCAATACAAATTATACGACGAAAAAGTCAAGAAACATAATAAGGAAGCCGATCTTTTGTAAGTTGAAATGTTTGTATTTTTCCGTTTTTAAACGGGAGGACCAAAACGGGAGGCGTAGTCACTAATAAAACGGAAAGGCTTCGCCGAACCTACATACCTACAACCTACAACTTTGTACCTACATACTACCACCAAAAATATATAATATACCGAAAAATGTGCAACTCCTATATAAAAAAAGTACAGAAAAGGTGGCCTTTATAATGAGCCTCTCCATTTAAATGACACTCTCCACTATAATGGCATGGTAGCCATTTTAATTGGCGAGTTAAAATGAGAGGAAGCTATTATAATAGCCATTTATTTACATAATTTTACTTCATATATACTCACAAGTCTAATACTGTCCGGGCCGCACGAGTTTCTCCGTGTTGGTTTAATACTGTCCGACACGCAGAAACTCGGTCGGCCCGGACAGTATTAGACTTGTGAGTATATATGAAATGAAATGAAGTCAATAAATGGCTATTATAATAGCTTCCTCTCCATTTTAACTCGCCGAATTAAAATGGCTACTATGCCATTATAGTGGAGAGTGTCATTTAAATGGAGAGGCTCATTATAAAGGCCACCTTTTCTGTACTTTTTTATATAGGAGTTGCACATTTTTCGGTATATTATATTTTTGCTACCACTACGTAGTCTTTTCTTAATATTAAAGGGGTCCTCCTAGTATGAAAAACAATAAAAAGTGCAGGTTGTTTTTGAGCTTAACGCTTAAAAAATATTTTTAGCGTCTGGGGTAATCATGAAACAATTTTTTCAAGCGTATTATAAAGCCCTGAAATCAATAAAAACTGGAGGGGGTATACACGACCTGCAAAATTTGAGGGGGTGAGTGTCTCAAAAAAAGGATTTTCCTGTCCTTTTCGTGAAAACTCAAAGTAAAGCGTTAATAAAAATTCGTCATCTTTTCCGTTTTGTTGTCCGGCCCAGGGGCGTAGCCAGGATTTCGGAAAGGGGGAGGTTGAACTCCATACAAATTTTTCGAAAGGGGGTTGTAGGATATTGTACTCCAAATTTTCAAAATACCGTAAAAAAATTAAAAAAGAGTAAAATTTTTTGCGCTTCGCGCTAAGTGATTCTTTTTTCTGTTATTTGCATTGTTTTTTTTCAAATTAAACTTGAAAAAAATTAGGTTTAAAAAGATATAACATTAAAAATCGTGCGACAGCACGAAAAAATTTTCCCAAAATTGTCTTTAAAAATCATTAGAAACATGACTTAAAAGATGTAAAAAGATATAAATGTCGAGCACTGAGTAGAACGAAGCGCGAGAAAATTTTTTTGAAATTGTTCTCTTAGGACCCCCAAATTTACAACTATAGGTAGGCAGTCTCTCAGATTTTTTTTGGGGGGTTATACCTAACCCCCGAAATTTGGGAGACGGTATCCCAAAAAATTTTTTGGTGTATACGTCAAATACCCCATTTTTAGCGTTTTTAGTACTGGGACTCCCCAAAGTTTAGAGGAAGGTGTCCGGGGTACCCGTACCCCCAAATTTTACGGGGGGAGTAGGCTAGAATCGGGATTTTTTGGTAGGTATTACCTACCTCCAACCCCCCTGCCCACCTATGGTTACAACCATACATGGGCAAGTTGGTCCGGAGTGGGGGGGGGTTAAACCCCAGATTAGGGGGGGTTAAAATCCGAGAAACGCAAAATACCCATATCGTTTTTTTTTCTGGAGTGCATTTTACCCATATCGTTTTTCGATTTTGAAGGAAAAATAGGTAAAAAATGCTAATTTTAGGTCAAAAAGCCCTTTTTATTGCATTTTTGAGCTTAAAACATTCATTTTGACCTCAAAACTTAAGTTTGGAGGCAGTCTCAAAACTTAAGTTTGGAGGCAGTTAGAAGTCATTTTAAAGACATTTTTTTCTTCATTTTTCCAAAATTGGGGGGGGTAACTTTTTCTTCCCCCCCCACTTCTGAGTGGGGAGGGGGGTTAACGTTAAACCCCCCTTCTCAGAATTTGGGGGGGTTAACCCCCCAACCCTTCCCCCGTGCCCATGTATGGTTACAACTTTCATAACCCCCCCCCCTGGCTAGTCTGGTCCCTGGCCCTTGGTCCGACCTATGTTGTAATGGATCGTACGCCAGGTGGGCAGCCTCTCGGATTTTAGGGGGTATGCCCAGGGAAGGGACGTACCGAGGATTTGATTTTGGGGTGGGACAAATTGCAGTACAAAAAAAATTCGCCCCCCCCCCCCCACCTCGAATTTAAGGAGCGGTGCTCCCGCCCCCGCCCCCCCCCCCCAAAAAAAAAAGAAATTGTTTTTTTTTGAAAAGGTTAAAAAATCAAAAACTATTTTATTATTTGCGCCGGGCGAGTAAGCGAGGCCAGATAGTAAAGTTATTTTATAATGTTACCATCTGGTGAACATTTCGCCCCCCCCCCCTCTCCCCCTTCAATCACTGTATTTTTTTCTCCCGTCCGACCGTTTAGGGGGGCCACCCATAGGTGGGCAGCCTCCCGGATTTTGGGGGCGGGCTATACCCGACCCTCGAAATTCGGGGAGGTTGTCCCAAAAATTTTTTTGGGGGTATACCTTAAATACCCCATTTTTAGCGTTTTTAGTACTGGGTACATTTCCCCACATACAACAATCAAAAATCAAAACAAAAACTCATAAAAACAGGAGTCCCACAAGGCCCCTGTCTATCACCCACACTATTCAACATCTACACTGCAGACATTCCAGCACCACCACCAAGCATATGAAGACGACATCACAATATATGCATCACACCCAAACCATTACATATCACAACAAAAATACAATCATATTTACAAACATGGACAGACAACAACCAACTCACACTAAATGCAAGCAAAACAACATCCACACTATTCACACCAGACCCTGCAGAGTACAACACACAACTATCACCACAAATAAACAACACAACACTCATCACAACTAAAAACCCAAAAATCTTGGGGCTCAAATTTGACCCCAAGCTTATATTCAACACACACATCGCAAATACACACAGAAAAACACGAAAAACACTCAAAATGATAAATGCACTTGCAGCAAAATCGTGGGGTAAACCAAAAGAAACACACACACACACACACACATACAAGGCAATCACTGGGCCAATAATCGGGTATGCCAGCACAGTTTGGGGCCCAACAACATCAAACACACAAATTAACAAACTGCAAACAATACAAAACACTGCTCTCATCGATGGTTGTAACAGGGCACACCACAGACACAAACACACACATCATACACACAGAGGCTCAGACCTGTGCACGGTTTGAAAATGCCCCCGCCGCTTTATTGGAGGATTTGCCCCCCCCCCCGTTTTATTGCCCCCCCGCAGAAAAATGAAAAAAACCCAAAAATTATGACGCCATTTTTTACCTATTATGACGCCATCATTGCGAATTTTTTGCAGTTTTTAGCCTATTTCAATGCAATTTAAGCTATTTTAAACCTATTTTTACCTTATTTTTGCTCTTTTTTTGTCCCTTTTTTCCCTTTTCCTTTCTTTTTTTTTCCTTTTTTTCTCTTTTTTTCTTTCCCTCCTGCTTGCCCCCCCCCCCCCCATTTTATCCCCCCCCCGTTTCAAAAAAGTTGCCCCCGTGCCCCCCTCCCGTTTTGGAATTGTCCCCCCATTATAACCCCGGGGGACTGTGCACATGTCTGGAGGCTAAAGTCCTCCCAATAGCAACACACATTCAACTCCACACAAAACAAGCAAAATTGGCAGCCATGTACACAAACAATCCACTTAACTACTTAACACAACAACCTGCATTAGCAAGACCATTACCATACATTAAAAAGACCCTGGGACCAGAGGCATAGATGTTTTTTGGGGGGACAGAGAGGTCCACCCCCCCCCCAAGAGCCAAAATTTTGGACCCCCCCTAGAAAAAATCTAGGGGCCCCCTCCCACCAAAGCTCGAAAGCGGTCCGGCCTTACCTCCCTAGCGAGGCTGACCCCCCTCCCCCCCCTCCTTCCGACCAATTTGGATATATATTTTTTTATTTACTGTCAAAAACACGGTTTTTTAGTTTAAAAACAGTGTTTAAATACACTTTTAGGCCTAAATAGGCGGTTTTAGTACATAAATTTCAATATTAGACCTAAAAACACTTGAATTATTGAGTTAAAAGATTTTGTTAAAAAATTGGACCCCCCCTCTGACCCCCCCACCCTTAATTTAAAATCTCGAACCCGGGGTGGATTCCCCTAAAAAGCCAGGGGGGTTCGGACCCCCTGGACCCCTCCCTAAAAAATTTTGGCCTTCCACCCGGGGGTGGACCCCCCCTAGCGGACCCGACCAAAAACATTTATGACCAGAGGATCTTTGGGCTAACCCCACAGCGGTCGCAGATCTCCTCCGAGAGTGGGAAGAGAAGGTGAGCAAGGCGAGGAGCGTGGCAGACGGAACCAACCAGAGTTGAACGAAACTCTGGTTTCGTACAAAGGACAACAACGCAATTAACTACAGAATGAGTCACAGTCACGTGTATATTATAATGACCATAGGTGAGAAAAGGGGGGGCAGGGTGGGGTCCACCCCCCTGGCCTCGAAATTTTGGGCCCCCCCCCCTAGAAGAAAATCTAGGGGGGGCCCCCTCCCCCCAAATTTCCGAATTTTTTACCCCTGACCCCCCTCTAGATTTTGAAATCTGACCCCCCCCCTCCCGTCTCGGGGAAATTTTAGGTACCCCCCCCCCCCCCCCCCCCCTTTTTTATACTAAATTTTCTTCCAAAAACGTGAATTTTCATCACATATTCATGCTTTTACACCCTTTTTATACATGAATATGGCTTTTTATTCAATAAAATGTAGTATTATCCTATAAAAAGAACAATTATTAAAGTTATTATGGTTTAAAACTGTTTTGCTTTGGACACCGGACCCCACCTGACCCCCCTTTAGATTTCAAAATTTCACACCCCGGGTCGACTCCCCCCCTAAAAAGCTAGGGTCTCTGGATCCCCCTGGGACCCCCCTCCTAGAATTCAAAATTCGATTTACCCCGGGTAACCACCCCCCCTAGCTTCCCCGACCGTGCTCACCTATGATAATGACAGTGGCTCATTTTGCCGTTATAACGACGGTGTGTCTTGTATACTGAAGGTCCCTGGGTCAAGTTCCGACTGAAACATCCTGCATTGTGATAATATTGTTTGTTAATATTGTTATTGTACTTTTGGTTGGCCCGTTAGTGCTGAGTAACATCGACCTTGCGTATCCTGTTTTATGCGAAATAATAAATAAATTCCTTTGTCGGCAAAGTTTTCCAATAAATTTGGCTGTTTAAATTTTTTAGCGCTTGGTTATTTTCGCTTTTATTTTGGGTCTTCACATAAGGAAAATAGTTAATATTTACTTAAAATGATATTATGTTTAGGTTACAACAAGGTCATAAACCACCGTACGCCCCAAGAAAAAAGTTTCATTTTACAGATGATCTCAGGTAATAAAAAGTTTATTACCAAAATTTATTTTTATTTACTATTTATTATTATGTTTATTTTATATGTTCATAAGACTACAAACTAAATTAATACTCCATGCAGACTTGTGCCGTTTCATTTTGGTGCCCCTCCCCCCACTCAAAAACAAAAAAATTTGAGGTTTTTTTTACTTATGTTTGCAAATTTTTTGCCATGTTTATCTATTTTGTTCAAAAATTTAATCTTTTGTTCTTCTTTCACCCCATTTTTTATACACCCTCGTTTTTAAAAAAATATTGCCCCCTTTCCTTTTTCCTCCCATTTTCGAAATGTATACTCTCCATCAACCCTTTCCCCCTTTTAAATCCCAGGACTGGGGTGGGGGGAGGAGACCAAAGCAATTGGCTGTAACATTGTGTAGGATGTTTGTAATGTTGTCAAAATTTTTCTTTGGCTTTGCGGTGTCAATCGACAATCATTCCATTGCCCAGAAAACACATATTGTTTAAGTTTAAAAATATTATAATCAAGGCAAGTCGAGTCTAAATTTTTTTAATCTTTTAATAGGACCGTTTCACGTTGTTGTAGGTATTTGTCTAAACTTCAATCAATACCTTTTTTATTACCTTTATAGACTAATATTGAAGAATCTATTGATCTCGCTTTCTGCACAATATGAACTAATGGCGAAAAATATTCAACTGACCGAGATGGAATTTTTAACCAATTTTTTAACCAAAAATGTTTTACATGTGTTTAAACCTGGCTGGATGACTGTTGCGTAAGTAGAATTTTCGGTTTTTAACTAATACATTATGTTATTCCGGGATGTACCTAAAATATTTTTAAGGAAGACTTAGCGGAGGAAACCTTTTTTATTCGAAATTACAATAACTTTAAGGGTCCCCTTACAAAAAATCAGTTTTTTTTCAGAGGATTTGAGAGAGGAAAAGATAACAAAAGCGGCTTCCTCATGAGTACATAGTTCAGATCTGTGCACGGTCTGGAAAGGCCCCCCGCTTTGAGGATCTCCCCCCGTTTTATTGCCCACCCTCCCCCCCGGTCCAAAAATGAAAAAGTACCCAAAAATTATGACGCTATTTTTGACGTATAATGAAGCCATCATCGCGAAATTTTTGCAGTTTTTAGCCTATTTCAATGCATTTTAAGCCATTTTAGAACAATTTTTTACCTTATTTTCTCTTTTTTGTTCTTTTTTTTCTTTTTTCCTTCTTTTTCTCTCTTTTTTTCTTTCTCCCCTGCTTGCACCCCCGTTTGATTGCCCCTCCCCGGTTCAAAAAAGTTGCCCCTCGTGCCCCCCCGTTTTGGAATTGCCCCCCCCCAATAAAGCCCCGGGGGACAGTGCACAGGTCTGTACAGTTGCTGTCGTCACTTATTTTATTTCTATGATCAACACTAAAATGTATACGCCACTTTTCCGCATAGGGTGACCATAGGCATTTTTTTGGGATACCCGACCCCCGAAATTTGGGGGTGTCTCAAAAAAATTTTGGGGTGTACCTCAAATACCCCATTTTTAGCATTTTTACTACTAGGATCCCCCAAATTTTAGGGGGGTGTCCAACTTTTTTTTTTTTGGGGGGGGGGGGGCCAGCAATAATCGGGATTTTCGGAGGGGTATAACCCCCACAACAACCCCCCCCTGCCGACCTATGAGGGTGACCAATAAGGAGAGAGCGAATTACCTGTCTCCCAAATTTATTTTAAAATATTTAAGTTTTAAGTATTTTTTCGTGGCAAGTGTGATAGCTAGTTCATGACATACAAACTTAAATTTTCTCCCACTAATAAATGGGTAAAATTTTGTGAATTATATTTCATTAAATTTGACCACAAACCATTTTTCAATTACAAGATATCTTATTTCATTTCTATCGACAAACAACACCGAATTATGATTTTAAGTTTTTATAAAAATAAAAATACTGTTTATATTGTTCTTTCATTTAAACAAATTTTCTGAAGAAAAAACTTGACAAAAGAACAGACAGAAATTTTTATTTTATAATAGTTTTCTTGTTGATCTTATTTAGAATGTCTTTTTTTAGTCACCTTCTAACCGAAGGGAAATGGCGCGGTGTAGTTCAAAAGCCTCAAAATGTCGTCCAGAAATCAGTCCAGGCGGCGTCAAAACCCGGGCCTTGCCTCTTTTCCCGATCTGACAGCTCTTCTGGCGATATTGAAAAACCTAAAAAAGCTGGACTCAGTTCCGCGACCGAAAACCAAGGCGGTTCCGTCGTCGAAATCGGCGGGGACCGCGTTGCCACCCTGACGAACAGACAGGCGGACAGAGAGGCGGAAAAGCAGCGAGAAGCCGGTGGCAACCAAAAGTTGATGGCGAACGGAGAATCTTTGGAAAAACAGCGCCCGGCAGTGGCGGCTAAACCCAAGCGGCCCGACCCGCCGACGGAGAAGGAATTGGCAGGATTCATGAGCGAAGCTCTTGAGCGCCTGGACCGGTACCGCCGGGACCAGGGGCCCAGCCCCCGCTCGGCCAAGGAGCTCAAGAGCTTCCTCCGTATGTTCCAGCGCCTCCGGGGCTGTCCGCCGGTTTTCTTCGACGCCACGGACACTTTCAGTCTGGCCACGGCGGAGCAACTGATACGCCAGAAGACGCCGTATTTGGAGTTGTTCAAGTGCCTAGTGGGCGGGCTGGGCGAGAAGGTGCGCGTGGAAAAGGCGAGGCAAAGCGCCGCTCAGAAGGCGAAACCACCGGCGGAGGTGAGTAATAAACAAGGCGCGAGACCGCCGGACAAGACACAAATGCCAAACAAACACAATAATGTTGTGCAGTCCGCCGCTTCTGCCGTTACAGTCGCTGCGAAAACGCCTGTGGCGTACTCGAAACGTCAGTCGTCCGGAAACGTTCCAACCTCCTCCTCTCGTATCTCGGAAGGGGCCCCCGCTCAGTTTAAGCAGCCGCAGATCAGCACGGCCGCGTCCACTACTTCGGTTTCGGGTGCGCAATCGCCTGTTTCGTCTGTTTCAGCTAATTCCAACCAATCGGCGGGTGTCGTCGTTTCTAAAACCTCCACCCACTCCTCGGGGATTGGACGTCCGGGTGGGAATTCGGTGGCCGGCCAATCACCGACCGGCAACGAGCTATTCAAAGTGGAGTCAGTGCACTCCGCGAATCGGGAGAAACCCCCCGACACTAGTACGCAAAACCAAATTAAGCCGAAAACGTCGATAAGCCTGATCGTTGACGAAGTGATAGCTAACTCGGCGGCTCCGGTTTATAGTTATAAAAATGCTGCTGCGACGGAGAAATTGCCGTCAGGCCAAGTTTTTTCGGATTCCCAGAGGACAA
>JASAMX010029102.1:0-28177 GCA_030248175.1 Microlaimidae sp. YZB2_3
CACAAATAATCGAACAAAATGAGTTAAAGTCACTGTCCGATTTTATACCGTATTGTAGGACCGATTGTGTCAGAGTAAGGACGATAAACTAAAAAAATATTTTTAAAAAACTGTTGTCTTACTTTATATAGCATAAAAATATATTCGGTCATTGGCTGCTTTGTTTTCCTTGTAAAACGGTAAAATTTACATAGACTTAATTTCAGCCATTGGCTAATGTGCACGCAATTTATGTGCAACAACTATTGATTTTGTAATACAACCACTGTATATCTCATTATATACACATTTTATTCCATTACTTTGCGCATAGCAAAAATAACACTAATTGGTTAAAACTATGGCATTGACCGAAAATATCCATACATCTTACATGTATAAATACCTTAAAAATGCAAAAAAATTGACGAAATTTCTGTTTTATAGATACGAGGAACCTAAAGATAAACAATTTAAAAACAATAAATCTAAATTTGGTGAACTACATAAGCAACAAAAACTTAAGCCTGAACGTCAGGGTTTTAAGGACCCTGAAATGTCATATAGTATTCGTGATCACGTCATATAGGTTTTACTCTGTGGAAATGATTGTGGGAGGAGCTAATAGAATCATTTTTAGCCAATTAGTGCTTGGCAAAAATCATTTTTGGCCAATTAATCTTCAATGGATGAAAGATCTTCTTCTTTTTCATAAGCAATAATTGGCTAAAAATGATTCTATAACATTATAACTCTTTAAAAATATTAACACTGAGCAATTTACGTTTATATAAGAGGGTTTTGACTATCATGTGTCTGGCTCAATGGGTTTCGGCTTTAGCTAGCTAATGAGTTAAGCTGGCTTTAAAATGATTAGGGCCCGAGTTTCTTGATTTTCAGGTTTCCTGAAAAAATGGTGTAATCAAGCTCTTCCTTTCAAATATTCCATAAGATTTACAGCGGACTCATAAGCGGCGAGATTACGGTTAATACCGTTGATCAGTTCGGCGTTCATTCGTTTGCTTAACCGAGGACTTTTTCTTGATAAAATCTATAAATTGTCAAAACGGCATTATATAATACACTTAATTTTTTTTAATATATTGTTTGAAAAAAGGTCTCGTGATCACGACTTAAGACATTTATTATAATTATAAAATTTAATTTATTCATTATAAAATAGTTAATATATTTAAAGTATAATCTTTAATCAATTATTTTGAAGTTTAGATACCCTATATAAACTAGTGATGTGCTCCGGAGCTCAGGGGCTCCGGAGCAACCCCTGGAGTTCCGCTCTATTTTTGTTCTAATTTCATGAATAATCTAAGAGAGGTGCCATTATATTATTTTGTTAAATTTTTTTTCGAATTAATTTTTTTAAAACTTGTTTAAAACGCTAGAAACAGTTTAAAAAATGCAGATAGAATAACTTTTAATGTATTTTAAGCATAAATAATTTTAAAATCACTCATTTAATAGGTGGAGCTCCGGAGCATGATAGTGGAGGGTAGGAACATCACTAAATTAAACATTACTTGGATAAAAACTAAACGAATAAGTTTTATATTCAAAGAACAAAGTAGTTAACTGCATTATAACATAGTGTCGTTGTTTATGAATTTTGAAACAATGTGCGTGCATGGAACATATCAAACAACTTTTTTCCATCTAATAACAATTATATACCGTCCATCTGCTTATTAGTGATGTTTCTACACTCCAATATCATGCTCCTGAGTTTCGGCCATTTAAAGCACAGGGAGCTCCGGAGCTTCAGAGTTCCCCATTAAATGAGCAATTATAAGCTTATTTAAGCTTGAAATACATTTAAAGTTACTCTATCTGCATTTTAAAGACTATTTCTAGCGTATATTAAATAGGGTATCTGACTTAATTTTGGCCAGGCCTTAATTTCGGCCACCAATTTAGGGTGTTAGAAAATTGACTTATTTTTAAAACACAAAAGAAGTCACACAAAAGTAATTGGATGAATGTTAAATAAAGTGTTTTTGCATAAGTTTTATATTTTTGTTATTCTGCATTATTAACAACAATTTTATACAAAAAGTGAATTTTTTGGGAGTTTCTTAATTTTTGCTTTGTGTTTAAACTGCATCAAATTTAGAACGAAGCACTATATAATCTTAGAATAACTTCTATTTAATGCTCAAAATTGTTAATTTTCATGTTTTAATATTTTCTTCAAAATCACTTTGCAACGCGTTTAACTAACTGCACATTTTAAGATTCCGTTAATTTCGGCCACCTTAAAATTTAGCTGAAAGAACCTGCCGTTTTTTACTGTTTTTAAATATCATTGTACTACCGTATTGATAAAATTTTTTTCGCTCATTTGAATTTTTTTGACGTTTTTTTAAGCCAAAAATAAAAATTCAACAAACAATACATGTTATTAAAGTTGTTTTTTTAAGGTTTTGACATAATTATTTAAAGTCTTGCTAATAACTATTAAAGTTTGCAAACGGAAAAAAATTAAGTTATATGTACCAAGAACAATACCTTAAATAAATTTGCAACCTTTAAAAATTTTTATTGCTCGTTTTGGCAATAGTTATAGCCAGTTTTTTCTAGGTGGCCGAAGTTAATGGTTCGCGCCTTAATTTCGGCCACTATAAAATGAAAACTTTAAACATCCACTGATATTTAAGAGTAACAGAAATTTTAAAATTTTGCATTGGAACAAAAAATAGCTATCGTTTGATTTTTAGACGAAATTTTGGGTCGATTGGAAAAACCAGAAAAAACTTATCCAAAAAAATAAAAAAAGGTGGCCGAAATTAAGTCAGTTACCCTAAGTTTAAAAAAATTAAGTTAATTAATTAATTAATTAATTAATTAATAAAAAAATTAATTAAGTATCATTTACAAAACTGTGACTTTAAAAACTTTTTTTTTATCATTGGACGTTGTATTACTGCAGAAAATTTATTGCATTATAAAAATTTAATTTTTATGCTTTTGTAAAAAACCGAATAAAATACAAAAAATAAGTGTAATTAAAATTACCTGTTTGATTTTGACTATTTTTTCATTAGGCACCAGTAGTACCGGGACTTTTGCTGAATGTAAATACTTTTCAACCTGAAACAATTTTAAGTTATACTTACTAATTCGATGAAATCGCATTAAATTTAATTTGCTGAAACTTTAGATGCCTGAAATTTCTGCATGTCCCCAAAAAACTTTTGATTTGTTTTAAACTGATTTATTTTCTATAATAAAGGCATAAATTTTCTTAAAATTTTTATTACATAGCCCTTTAAATTGTAGTTTTTTTATGGTTTATACTATTCATCAGTAAAAAAATAGTTCCTTTTATGCTTTTCAAAGACCTTGGATTGAATTTGCTTTTATGTATTTTTTAAAGTCTTTGAATTTCTTGAATTAATCTGAATTTTTAGTTAATCAAAAGTTGAGAACATAAATTTATCTCGTTTTCGTTATACTTTTTAATTATCAGACACGTGTAACATTAACCATACCGTGGTGCTGTTTTTGTCATTCGCATCGCGACGATGGCTGCATAAACTCAACAATGGTTAACGTTTTTTACCGTTCAATAGAAAATGTATTTGGTCATTACAACAGTAGAATGAGCCAAAATTCATACAAAATATATGCGACTGTGACTCATTTAGACCATATTCTATTATCTCAAGATAAGTCACAGTCACGTGTATTTTTTAATAACCTGTTGCTCAATTTGCTGTATTGATGACAATTTTTGAATACTACACCGTGCTGGGATCAAAATTAAAAAAAGGCAAGTTTAGGCAAGCGTACTGTTGTTGCACGTACCTTTGACCGCGCCAAAGTTTTTCAAATATCATCATTTTTGTAGTAAATCTTACACCGAGGGAGTTTAAAATAATTGAATTGCGAAAACTGATTAAATTAAAATCTATGATTTAAAATGAAATGAAATGAAATAATTTTATTGTATAGGAACTAAATGTATAGATACGTTGATCACTTAAATACAATAATAAAGTGTAAATACATCATATGTCAGTAAACAGTATATTTTAATTTATTGTTTACAGTTTTGAGAATTAGTTTTAAAAAACTTACAGTAAATCAGTAGATTTAGTTGGGATTACTTCTTTTTACTTACAGTTTGTTTAGTTTATAAACTTTTCCTAATTTTATTAAAATTAGCCTGAAGCTTCGTCGATATCTACTGGACTCGTAAACATTTCGATTAAATTGTAAATTAAAGAAATGTTTTCGTAATTGTAAATTGTTCATTATCAATAAAACTAACTTTCAATTCGAAATTAAAAAAAAATATCTGGAGATTTTCATTGTAAATAGGACTTTTGCTGGAGTTGAATTAAAATTTTTTTTGTTTTTCACCTTTCAAGTTTTCTAATACCGGCTGTAAAAAACATGTGTTGGTACGTTTATGTAAAATTAAGGTATTCTATTTTTCAGTCTTTAATTTCAGGCCTTATTTCCTTCTTTTAGTCGAAATTTTTATAGACTTTGAAAATTACTATAATTTTTCAGCGTCTGAACTTAGAAAAGCGTTAAGAATTGTTTTATAGTTTCGTTATTTGACTATCTGAGCCAAATTAAAAATCTGGTCAAAATGATTGAGACTGGAAAAAGTTTCTATGTGAGCATATCTCGTTAACAGTACGGTTAAATGAGACGATAATTAGATTAATGTATACTTATTATTAAATTCTTTACACTAATAAAACTTTTGTATAAATCAATTATATCATTAGCGAGATATGCTCACCAGATAATTTAAAACTTCAATCGGTCCTGAATAAATGTTTGCATATCACTGTATTATTAGAACGTTCTTCGACATGAACCGCTAACGGTAGGAGTTAAAGAAGTTTTGTTTTGGAATCACATTCTTAGGTTTTTTTAAAGGAGCACTGTCACAAATCAAATTCCTATAACACCCGAACCGGACTACTCCAGTAATACTGAACCGATTCAGCTGAAATTTAAAAATGTTGTAGCCTTGTAGTGGAGCACTCTAAATACCAAATTTGAGTTAGGTAGGTTTGGTATTAAAGGAGCAGTCCGGTTCGGGCGTTATAGGAATTTGATTTGTGACAGTGCTCCTTTAATATTATAATTTGTTAATAAAATAAAAAAAGTTTCTGTAACTTACAGTTCCCGAACTGAATAAATCCTGTGCAGACACTTTTAATATCAAGCAAAACAAAACAATTTTCAAAAGACAGCGCATATTGATATGGATTTTTAGCGTAAATTTACGGTCTAAGACTTTGGCGGTGTTTTTGTCGGATCGTTTAATCAAGAAATGATTTAATAAAAATATGACACTTTTCCCTTTCTAACGAATTAAAAGAGGTTGGTTGACGTGACTTTATTTATCCGCCCACCCTGATATGTTTCTAACTATGCCAATTTGCATATTACAATTTTGATTTGACCACTTAACTAGACGAACGTCTAAGTTTGCCACGTCACATCGATTAAAAGCTATTGAGCCCCTGCTATAAATAAACTCGGAAGAAAATCAAGAAGCTATATAACCAGACGCGGGGGCGAAAACTGTAGTGGCGTATTATTGTTTAACACTTTCTGATTTTCGGCGCTTTTTTAACACAAGGAAACACCGTATTCGGCGTCTTGGCATTGATAAAGATGGAAACGGGTCGATTTTTTAACCTCTTTCGTAAGCAGGCTGTAAACAAACAAATCTGCTCAAAAACCACACAAAGAGCAACAAAATCTACCTGAAGTGTCAAGGAGAACCAGCTTAATTTTCCTGACAGATTTGTTATAGTTATATTTCCCAGGGGTAATTAAAATTTAAAATAACATCTTTCGGTGGTAGACTGGATGCAAAAAAACAGGTCTCGAAGGCTGTTTGGAAAACAGAAAAACGAGCCTCAAAAGCGTTTAGGGATTTAAAACCCCACAATTAACAAATATAGCGGAAGCTGCCTGGCAAGCAGTAGACAATAAAATTTTACCCCGTGGGCAAGTATAGTAGTCAGAGAAAAACCTTTTCTTGTAAATTGCAAGCTTTCCACTGATAACTCATTTAACCTAATTATTTCTGCAGTTGGGGAGAAGGGTCCATCGCCCTTTTGGTGAAAATGCGTTGTCCAGTATAAAGACGTTCATGTTTATCTTTCCAAAAAAACATAATATTCTGGCTTTTAATTGACTAATTCTTTAACAAGTTTAAGCCAATTTAACTACAAAAAAATTTTTAATTTCCAAAGTCCATAGGTTTCCCCATTTTGTGAAAAGTGTTGTCCAGCCTAAGGATGTCCATGGAATTTTTTGAATTTCAACACCTTTATGAGATTTCCCAACCTGTACGCTTTGCAATGATATCTCATTTAGCCTAATGTTTTTGGCTGGGGAGGAAGGTCGTTCCCCGTTTTAGTGAAAAAACGTTGTCCAGTATTAAGATGTCTATGTTAATTTTACCAAAAAACATCACATTTTGGTTTTACATTGGTTACTTACTCTTATCAATTAGTTCAAGTCAATTCAGAGACAAAAAGTTTTTAATTTCCAAAGTTCATAGGTTGCCCCCTTTTGTGAAAATGTGTTGTCCAGGCTAAAAATGTCCATGCAAAGTTTTTCTAAATTTTAACCTCCTTATGACATTCCCCGGACTGTAAGCTTTGCAATGATATCTCATTCAGCTCAATCCCTTTTGTGGTTGAGGAGCAAAGTCATTCATTTCTTTAGTGAAAAAACGTTGTCCAGTATAAAGATGTCCATGTTTTTTTTCCAAAAAAAACCCATAATAGTCTGGTTTTACATTGGTTAATTACTCTTACCAAAAAGTTCAAACTAATTCCTAGACAAAAAATTTTTTTAAGTTCCAAAATCCATTTGGTCCCTCCCCCCTTTGGTGAAAACGCGTTGTCCAGTACAAAGATGTCGATGTAAGTTGTTTAAAAATTTCAACCCCCTTACAACATTCCCTGGGGTATAAGCTTTTCAACGATACCTCATTCAACTTAATCCGTTGAGTGGTTAGGGAGGAGTTAGGGAACACACACAACACACACACACACACACACACACACACACACACACACACACACACACACACACACGTGCGCGCACGCACGCGCGCGCGCGCACGCGCACGCGCACACGCACACGCACACGCACACACGCGCGCGCGCGCACGCGCACCCGCACACGCACACGCACACGCACACGCACACGCACACGCACCCGCACACGCACACACAGAACACACACACACACACACACACACACACACACACACACACACACACACACACACACACACACACACACACACACACACACACACACACACACACACACACACACACACACACACACACACACGCGCGCGCAAGCGCACGCGCACGCGCACAAGCACGCGCACGAGCACGAGCACGCGCACGCGCACGCGCACGCGCACATGCACACGCACGCGCGCACACACATATACACACATTACGTCTATTTATTAAAATATGGGTTTTGATCTTTATTGTTAAACCGTTTTCGTAAAATTTTCCGAATGATTCTATTGTTAAATACTTGATTCAATACTGAAAATATCGATGTTAGCTAGATTTTATTTGCCAGGCACCAAACTCTCTTAGAGGCAGATTGGAGAGATGCGGCGTGAAAAAAACCGGATTGAAGGCCGGGGAGACTTTTTGATATTGCCTTATTTTTTTATTTTGAAATAAATATTAAATAAATAAGAAGTAAACAAAATATGTGTTTAGGCCCGCAAATAAACAGAAAATAAAGCGTGTTTTCTGAAGTATATTGCTCTAAACTCAACGGCACTGAACAAGCGAAAGAGCGGTCGCAACGGCCGCCGCGAATAATAATTATAAAAAAAATAAAAAAAAACCATAAGGCATGCCCATTGTATTTTGAATTAATTTTATTACGCGGCCTGAAATCCGTGAACAATACAGCTGGAGTGACATTAAATGTTTCGATTTTCGTTTTAATTTAAACTGAGTCAGTTTGTTTTGCATTTTACATAAGATGGGTCAAAATCTTATACATCTAATGTTTATTCTATATGAAGATATTGATATAAAAACATAGATAAAAGACATTTTGTCTCTTTTAAATCTTATGGTAAGTAGTCAGAAAATAAGGTCTAACATGCAAATGCAACCATTAATTTAAAATAATGGTAATTTTACAATTGTCAAAAATAACTCGAGCAGGCTTTTTTGTTTTGTGACAAACCATTTATTTTTTTGTAAATCATTGACAGGTTTAATAAAAGTGAAGTGAAAATAATGTGTTTTTTGGTATTAAAAGCAACGATATAATAAACAATGGGTAATGGTAATGAATGAGCTGGGGCTTCCTTATGGAATTTTAATGTTGCACCTTGCACTAAAACTTATGAAAAAATTTTTCAAGAGCGACTTTTCTAGCAAAATTTTTGTCAAAATTTTAGTGTAGAACATATTCTTGTGTTATATATTCTTGACGATAATAATATTCGCTTGGAACATTCACCCCACTTAAAAAGCGCAAACAAAATATTATTAAAAAACCTGCGCCTAAACATGGATAAAAAAACAAGTTCGTTCCTGTAAATAAAGAAATTTGAACTAAAAAGATTGTAAACACAAATTTTTCGATCATAATATTTTTATAACTTAAGGCAATTATGTCTAACCACCAATTTTTTTAGAAAACAACATAACTTGATTTAGAAAATAAAAATATTGTGAAACAAGTATGGTTATTATGTCAAAAAAGTATTAATGTATATCAATATCAAAATTGATGCATTTGATTTTTTAGTTTTTCCCATAGAATACTAGTGGAAAAAAAAGATCAAACAAAAAGCGCTTTTGAATCAAAATATTAAACTAAGCGTTTTCCTTAATTTAAAAAAATTTATTTTTTTGTTTCGTTTAACCAACTTGGGTAAATCTAAATTAAATAAGTGTAGATTTTGAATATTTTCTTTTTAATAAAAGTGAAGTAAAAATAATGTTTTTTTGGTATTAAAACCAATGATTTAATAAGTGATGAGTAATGGTAATGAGCAGGGGCTTCCTTCTGAAATTTTTATGTTTTTTGCACCTTGTACTAAAACTTATATAACATTTTTTAAGAGCGATTTTTCTAGCAAAAGTTTTGTCAAAAATTTAGTGTTGGGCGTTTTCTTGTGTTATATATTCTTAAGGATAATAATACATTATTTTTACTTCACTTTTATTAAAAAGAAAATATTTAAAATCTGCACTTATTTAATTTAGATTTACCCAAGTAGGTTAAACAAAACAAAAAAATAATTTTTTTTAATTAAGGAAAACGCTTAGTTTAATATTTTGATTCAAAAGCGCTTTTTGTTTTATCTTTTTTTCCCACTAGTATTCTATGGGAAAAACTTGGAAAAATCAAACGTCAATTTTGATATTGATATACATTAATACTTTTAACATAATAATCATATTTGTTTCACAATCATTTTATATTCTAAATTTAGTTATGTTGTTTTCTAAAAAAATTGTTTGTTAGACATAATTGCCCAAAGTTATAAAAAATATTAAGATCCTAAAAATACGTGTTTACAATCTTTTTAGATTAAACTTCTTTTAGTTTACAGTGTCGAGCTTGTTTCTCTTTATCCATGTTTAGGCGCAGGTTTTTTAATAATATTTGATTGTTCATCTTTTTAAAAGTCTAGGTGAATGTTCTAGAGAAAGTATTATTATCCTCAAGAATATATAACACAAGAAAACGTCCAACACTAAATTTTTGACAAAACTTTTGCTAAATAGTCGCTCTTAAAAAAATGTTATATAAGTTTTAGTACAAGGTGCACACAAACATAAAAATTCCAGAAGGAAGCCCCTGCTCATTACCATTACTCATCACTTATTAAATCATTCGTTTTAATACCAAAAAAACATTATTTTTACTTCACTTTTATTAAAAAGAAAATATTCAAAATCTACACTTATTTAATTTAGATTTACCCAAGTAGGTTAAACGAAACAAAAAAAATTTTTTTAAATTAAGGAAAACGCTTAGTTTAATATTTTTATTCAAAAGCGCTTTTTGTTTGATCTTTTTTTCTACTAGTATTCTATGGGAAAAGTTGTAATATATTATGTTACAACAGAAAGTAATTTTTTGATGCTTTTTTAATGTTTTTCTGCACAATAATGACGTTTTCAGATATAAATTGGTATATTTTGATTTCCTTTTTTTATTTTCACCATTTCAAGTATTTGGAAATGGATTTGAAATGGATTTGAAATGAACTGCTGGCATTAATCCAACAACATTCAATGTTTAATTAATGTCGCTTCCTGGTGGCATTCGAGTGATACATACCATCTGACCAAAAGCCAGACGTCTTAATCAATAAATGTCTAGCAGCTTATTTTGACAAAAGTTTTTTATGATGTGGGTTTTTGTTTATCAGTTGTCACTTTTTTATCGGCTGTTTCATTCGTCACTTTATACCTTAGTTCCATATTTTTTTCCGTTTTGCTTGTGTGACAAATGAGTTATGGTTTTTTTTTAGAATGTAAATCGTATTACTGTGTGAGGTAAACCCTTATTCCGTAGTTTTCCATATTTAGCAGTAGTTGTAAACCATTATCAAAAAGGAATTATATAAACCCATATTATTAAAACAAAATATTATCAAAACTTTAAAGTAAATAAAGATGTACAAAATTCTTTTATTTTACAATTTTTTTTAGTTTTTAATATATGTTCACATACATTGTATGCCTTTTTAAACTTTTTCACAATATTATTGCTAAAAATGGGTAGTGCATTGCTTCAAAACTTTAACGCGGTACAGAATAAACAAACTTCTCTGTTCGTTTTTCAGGAATATCGTTTCACTGTGTTCTTCGCAAAAATCACGGGTACCAATTCTTTTTTATAATAATCAATAAAATAATGCCAAATATTAATTAAAGTATCTGTTTTGATTTTAGGCAAGCAAAAAATGATGAAAAGCTTTTGTTGATTGTTTTAAATGATGACACGTACAAATCGTCGTTTCTCCGACACAATGAGTCAGAAGCGTCATAAAATATTTGTAACTGTGACCTTTTTTATATCTTAACACACAAATAATTTAAACAAAATGAGTCAAAGTCACGTTGATTTTATAATGATTGTGACTCATTGTGTCAGAGTAACGTCGAAATCGTCGTTTCTCCGACACAATGAGTCAGATGCGTCATAAAATATTTGTAACTGTGACTCATTTTTATTCTTTAATACACAAATAGTATAATCAACTTGAGTGTCAGTTAGATTGATTTTATACTGATTGTGACTTATTGTGTCAGAGTAAACGACGAAATAATGATCGTCAAGGTTGAGATTAATTTTTATTAATATGTGGAAATTTTAATTTTATGTTTATCGATTTTTATGCTTAATTATTTGACTTTATTGGCCAAGATTAACAAAAAGTGCTTACAGATAACTGCCGACACAAGCGGGGATTACTAAAAATGTTTATAAAAAACGAATATGCGTTTTTAATAATATAACTCAATTTATTATATAGCAAATATTACTGTAGTCTTTGCTCCAAGACCCACTTTTCCAATTAAATTGAAAAATTGGGGCTTCTACAATATAACTCAAGAAAAGACTTGAGAAACCACACTAATATTTTGATTAAATTTAAAAAAAGTCCAGTTTAATTAATTTTGATAATGGTTTCTCTTTTGTCGAATTCTTGTGCAATCAATGCTGATTTTCTTGCGCGTAGTCTTTCATTCCGCAGTGCACGGAAAGTCGCATTACTTACTGTCAAAAACGAAGACTGTGTCAAAAACTGTGTTAAAAGCTAATCAAAAAATTATATCAGAAAATAAAAAAAATTGCTAAAAAAAGTCGCATCTGTGTCGGTTTTCAAGACAAAATTTCGAATTACAATTTACTGTTTTGCTGGACTCATTTTTGTATTATTAAAAAAACTCTTTCCATTTCGTCGTTACTATGACAAAATGAGCCCTTGTCATTATAAAATACACGTGACTATGACTCATATCGTAGTTAGTAAGGTACTGTTGGAAATCTGAAATGAATCACAGTCGCATGTATTTTATACAAATTGTGGCTCATTTCGCCATAGTAACGACGATTTGTTCGTTTTAATAAATTATAAGTGTTTTTAAAGCTGATAACTAGGCAGTTTTTTTTGGTGGTATCTGCATGACAGACGAAACGTAAATTTTTTTTCGGATTTTTTTTTGTCTTCGCGAACTTTTGTCTCAATTGCAAAAAAGCTTTTAACGCCGGATTTTTCAAGCTCTTGAAATACTTTTAAGTTAATAATTTTTTTTATTTATTTAAACTAATGATATTTAGCTGTAAATATTTTAGAAGTAGCGGATTATTACTTTTGAGGCGGCGAAATATATCTTTAAGGGTAAATGTTATTTATAACAACGCTAATAAAACAACACTTTGAACGAAATGGGTCGGGTTTAGAAGACAGTTTGCAAAATTTTAAGCGTCATTTGGCGCTAACTTTTAACTTTTCTACGTATTGTGGTGTATATTTTCGTGTTCTGGTAATGTGATTCTGCTGATTTAGACAATTGAATGTAATTATTTTTGTCTTAAAAACTGGTGGCTAAAATCTCAACCTTTTGGTTTATGTTTTTTTTTTCAATTTCGGGTTTTATGTATATAATATAACTATCAGATTTTCGCTACAAAGTTTTTTTTAAGTGATAAATGTTTTTTAAAACAATCAAAATTTTTTTGTCAAAAAATATTATTGGAAAATTTCTTTTTTTATTATAAATATTTGCTGAATACCTGAATACCATTCATTTTTCAAAATATTGGTAAATTACAAAGCATAAATTAACTTTTTTGAACAAACAGCATTATATATCATATGATTAAACAATAAAATGTGGTAATTTTTATATCAAAAATAGATTGTTAAAAAATTTGCCCTTTTTCATTATTAACTTTTTTTAATAATTTTTTTTATTTTCATTGTTCAGCTATTAATACTAACAAATTTGTAAATCAACCAGTTTTAAGTAAAAAAATTATAGGAATTTTTAAAGTTTTGTTTTATTAAACAAATACAATTAATATATTGTTACAGCTAAATGTTCAAACACATTTTAACAGAATTAGGGAAACTGATTTTGTAAAAACGACAAAACACCTTAAAAAACCATTTAAAATTGTACGGATGTGACGTTTTTTGTTAAAATCAATTTATTTCATCAAGCTAATTTTTTCTTCATAAGCTAAAAAACAATATTTCTTTGCAGAAATGAAACAACCTTCCCTTGCTACCTTAATCTTCAACCGTTTTAAGGATTTAAGGTTCAATCTACTTTACATATATGGATTCAAGGTTCATGATTTTATACAAATATTTATGGAATTATTTTTTGAGTTCATATGAGTTAATTCAATGAGTTTTTAGTAAAAGTGACAGGAGGCATAAAACAACAAAATAATAAACTTACATAAGAGAATTCGAAATTGAAGTGAAAATAAAAATTAGCGGTAAATTATTGTATTTTGATAAGTTATATAGTATATAATGAAGAATCATATTAATATTATAATTAATATTAATCATAATTAATATTAATGAAAAATTACTTTTTTCTATCTTTTTTTAAAAGTATGTGTTTTAAGCACGTTAAAACAGAGTGTACTTCTTATTTTATATTTATGTTTCATTTTTATACTATGTGAAATAAATATAATATATATCATAATTTAAAAGTATAGTACATTTATTTACTAATTTATAATTTGCGAAAATTACTTCGAATTTCCAAGTTTAAAGTTAAAACACTACCGTACTTGCTAATATGCCTGTCGCATGCGTGTCAAACCCTGCGATTGGTTTGAGGCCATTAATTTATGGAGGCAACTGTTTTCGTTATCTGCACGTATCAGACGTGACTATTAGAGCATTTATTTTGTTTATTTGTAACCTTACTTTTTGTTTATTTTGTTTTAAATGACGCGAAACGAAAGAAAACAGCAGAAAATTAAAAATTCGGTTCAAATTTAGTTATTTCTAAGATAAAAAACGCTTTATAGTCTTGAAACTCTGTTTAAAATATGTTTGAACAATTAAATTTTATGCAATTATAATACTGTTAAAAAGTTGTCGTTATATGAGGTTTTAGTAGTGTAAGTTTTTAAATGAATATCCATATACAAAATATTTAATAAACATTATTTTCAACGGTATGTCGACTAGTTTGTTTTAATTCAAGATATCTGTCGTAAATTTAAATGTCTATTAATAACATGGTTCAAAGAACTTTTAAATTTTTAAAATTAAAGCGGTGCTCTCAAGTTGGTTTTATTGGTGAACCGATCGTTCTAAAAAAGACATAAAATTATATAAAATAAAAAACTTAATATTTGTCCACATGCTTCTCACGTGAAATGGTTTATTATTTTCATTTTTCTTGCTTTTCTGGAAATTCACTCTGAGATATACAAACTTTTATGTTCCATCCTGAACTAATATTTGGCTTCAAAATAGTTAAAAATTAAGGTTGGTTCATTGAGGATGGGTTAAGTTAACAAGGTGATAAATATTCCCACCTAATCAAATGCCTTCGTGCAGCTGGGCGTTTGCTATTCTCAGTAATGGTAATTCTCAGTAATTCTCAGTAATGACCAATCTTAGCGGCTAGCAGGAATTAGCTCTGCAGATTTAACCCCCGCAGCTGTTTCTTAACCTGAGCTTACATGTTCCTAAGCCTAATAAAACCTAAAAAAATAACCTTAGCCCTCTTCTTAAAGCCTAAGCTTACGTGTTCCTAAGCCTAAGCAAAACCTAAAAAAACAAGCTAAACTTATCAAACAACAGCGTAGCAAAAGCTTAGATTGTTTTTTTGGGTTTTGCTTAGGTTTAGGAACACGTAAGCTTAGGTTAGGAAACAGCTGTGAAGGTAAAATCAGAGAATCTGATGTCGTTACTGAGAATTACTGAAGATTACTATTACTGAGAATAGCAAACGCCTGCAGCTGCGTCCAAAAAGTTGTTCATGCAACTCAAACGACAACATATGAAAATTATATGGAATTACCGTATACGTGAGATTTATCGACCGAAGAAAAAATTTAGGGGAAACATTTTGGCAGTCCACTGCCAAAAAGCAAACATATTATACACTGTGGGCAGATAATCGGTCATAATTTTTAACCTAATTGTTCGTTTATTTTTTTGAGGCTACTATAGTTAAACGTTTGGCATAACTTTAATAAACCGTTTGTAGGCGAGATATAATCATTCAATTTTTTCGACAGCGCAAATTTTTTTGTTTCGCCTTCCGACGATAGTAATTGATGTCATTAAAAAAACGTTTTTATTGATTCCTTAGGTTTAAAATCAATTCCAGACGTTTGTTTGGTTAAATTGTATGTTAAATTATAATTCAAGTATAGGCAAATTAAACCTACACCTAACTGAGCTGACCTCGATAACTTGCATTATTAAAAAGAATACAAAGAACGAAACAAATAAAAATTAAAAAAAAACCTTTATGTTAAAGAAATTATTTTTTTGCAAAAAAACATGACGTCTAAAGTCTAAAATTAACTAATTTCTTTAAAATGCGTTTTCTACTGTTTTCTACTGACACCTTGCACTGGAACTCGGTTTATACATGAAGTATACAATATACATAAGCGTCACCATAATGGATAATTACCGTATCTCCTACGTATCTTTCGTAGTATGCAGATCAACCGATCGAAATTTCGCGCGCTTTTGATCGGTTGATCTGCATACGGCGTAAGTAGGAGATACGGTAATTATCCATTATGGTGACGCTTATGTAAATTGCATAGTTCATGTATAAACTGAGTTCCAGTGCAAGGTGTCTATTAATTCTTTATTTTCTGGTACTCATGAATATCAATTAATAAGTAATTTTTATACGGTGTTGTTTAATTAGCATGACTATGGTTTGCGCGCAGCTGATTGGGCGTTCAGTACAATCTTTAGTTTAGTATTAGTATACGTACAAATTTTTCGTGCAGTCTTTAGTAATGGGCAGTTCCGATTCCGACTTTCGGGTGTTCCGGGCAAAACTTGAAATTCCGGTTCCGGTTCCTGTTCAAAATTATTAGAAAATCTCAATTCCGGTTCTGGTTCCGGTTCCGGTGTTTCCGGAAGTTTCGCAGTTTTATATGTAATTCCGGATCCGGGCTCCGGATGTTCCATGCAAAATTTGGAATTCCGGTTTCTGTTACGGATTTTTGGAAAATTTCAATTCCAGTTCCGGGGGTTTCGCAGTTCCGCCCATCACTAGCAGTTTTCTATTCAAGAAATTAAACGAATACGAAAGTTGCTATAACGGACCTTTCCAGACCTTAAAAAACTACGTTTGCAATCCTTTCGGTGTTCGTTTTCGTTCGCCCACTTCCCGTTATTTATTGTTTTAAGATGAGCATTAGTTTTATGCAAATTTAGTATAGATTGGCGCAGGGCCTGTGCCAGGGTTTTCGAAAGGAGGGGGCCAGATTCTAGAAAACTAAAAACGGAATATATATGCAGCGCGAAGCGCCGCATTTTGCGCCGCGAAGCGGCGCCAGGCGGACGCTAAGCATCCACGGGGGGTTTGGGGGTGTCCCCCTAGCCGCCGGAGGCGAAATTTTTTGATTTAGCATTTAAAATGAGCAACGTTAGGGCTTAAAAATACCTATTTACATTGAATGCAAGGCAGACAGGCTGGCAGAATCCACGTTTGGCATACCCCTAGAAAGGAGGTAGGGAGAAGCAGGGTTCATGATGGAGTTACCCTCCTTTTTACCTCCCCCCACCCCCCTGGACCTACCTATTTTTCTTTAATTTTTACCCCAGCCAGCCCAGAAAGGGATGCCTTGGCCCCCTTGGCCCCCCTGGCACAGGGCCTGTATCGGCGCCTAAGGCCCCGTTCACACCTGATCCCAGTTCCCAGATCCCAGATCCCAGTTCCCAAGTCCTAGTTCCCAAATCCCAGATCCCGGAAACGGCCTGTTCACACATGTTTGTTTACCGGGATAAATACTCGTGCGCGCAAGGGTTGTTTTAGTCAAATAACGCGCGTAAGATCGAAATATCCAACTATATGAAATATTCGTTTAAAACACAAAAAATATTTCAATAAATTTTAAATGTTTTTTAAATTGAATAATTAAAACAAAATTGTGAAAAAAAGTTTACAGTAATAAAACATAAAAATTTTATTACTTTTGATGAATAAATGAATATTTCAAAATCGTTTTGATCATATAAATTAGTTTTTTAGATGATAAAAAACTGTTAAACTTTTAAATTTGTTTAAAAAATTGTTTTAGCAATGATTTGGGTAAAAAAACACAAGGAGTTTTGTATCATATTTGTGCCCGCTTTAAGCAACAAAACAAAACAAAAGCGAAGCGTTGTATTGTGAAAATCTTACGTACGAAGCGTTGTAGAATCGTACGTACGAATACAAAATAATCGTTAAAACACAAAAGTAATATTTCGGAAATGATTTTTAAGGCGCTAAAAATTTGAAGTATCAAAAAAGCTACAAATCAAGTCTAGTTTAATAAAACGTAAAATTTTATTATTTTTATAAATAAATTAATATTTTAAAAACGTTTTGATAATATAGATTAATTGTTTTTAAAACTAAAACTTTTAAATTTGTTTAAAAATATTGTATTAGCATTGTTTTGGTTAAAAACCAACAATTTTTGTTCCATATTCGTACACCCGCCTGGAGAAACGCAGCCAAAAAAGAAGCGAGCGCCTGTTGTAATAATTACATACAAAAAGTTTTCAAAAAATCAATATTGTGCAGCCGCGTGCGCTGATTAACATAATTACCAACATTATTACGTAAAAAATCTATATGTGTGCACTGAGCGTGTGTCATATGTCCGCGATGACTCCTCTCCGCTCGCTTTCCCTTAATTTTTTCCCAGAAGTTGGAGCGCCGCTCCAAGTCTTTCTGGGAACTGGGAACTGGGATCTGGGATCTGGGAAACAGGTGTGAACACTTGTTTTTGCTGTTTCTGGGATCTGGGAACTGGGAACAGGTGTGAACGGGCCCTTATCCGGTGGATTGATTTTTTGATCGTCGGAACCAATAAAACTTAAATTTTAAATTTTAATTTTAATTTTTTTGATTCTGTGTTATTTGGCATTACCACAATATTGTAATGTAAGTGTGTTTATGTATATGTTTATACATTTGACCTTTACAATAAACATTAACAACAACAACATTTATTCCGGCAGTTTTAAAACCGATTTCGAAAGCAAGAGGCACCTAGCACTAAAATTTATCTTTGTATAAATTATACAAGATACGGCAAACAGGAGCATTGCTGAATGTGCGTAAAATACTGTAATTAATGCAAATTTTAGAGGCGAAACACGAAATAACTGGAATTTTTAACAATGAAATTACATTGATTGCGTATCTTGTTGTGCCAATTAATTGTTATACTTTTAATTAAAGATAAAACTTTATTTTAGCCTTAGCATGACGCAGAAAACGCCGAAACGCCAAAAAACGTGAAAAAATCAATTATGAATTCGAGTTTTTCACGTTAAGAAATTCTCAGCTTTAAGCTTATTTAGCGCTTTGACCTGTCATATATTGACGGAAAAAGGCAGACCCAAAAAATTTTGTTTCGTTATCAAAGCGGCAAATTGAAATTGTCATACTTTTAATTAAAGTTAAAACTTTATTTTAGCCTTAGCATGACGCAAAAAACGCCGAAACGCCAAAAAACGTGAAAAAATCAATTATGAATTCGAGTTTTTCACGTTAAGAAATTCTCAGATTTAAGCTTATTTAGCGCTTTGACCTGTCATATATTGACGGAAAAAGGCAGACCCAAAAAAATTTTGTTTCGTTATCAAAGCGGCAAATTGATAGTTGTGTTATCAAAGCAACGGTTACTGTGTGCACTCATCAGGGTAATTATTAATGACCACGAAAATTTTTAAGAACAGTTTAAAAATATTGGAAACAGAATTTTTTTCCTCCAACATAATTTTTTTCTAACAGAAAACTTAGGAGTCCTTTTTTTCGACGAAAAAGAAACGTTATTGGCACGGTAGAAAAAAGTCACGTTAGGTATATAAAATATCGGTAACGTACGTGTATAAAATATCGGTAAAATTAAAATTTTCTGATAATATATAAGCACATGAAAAATTTTTTAAAAAATGTGTATATTTTTTATTGTTTTTAATCGTATTTTAATAATAAATATTAATTAACATATTATTTTAAAAGGTTTACTTGAATGATTTCATGCTATTTTTATACAACTGAAATTTGCCTGTTTTTGTTGATTTCAATAAATACTAGTGATGTTCCTACCCTCCATTATCATGCTCCGGTCACTTGAAGCGGAGAGAGCTCCGGAGCTCCGCTTTTTAAATAAGTAATTTTAAGCTCATTTATGATTCAAATACATTTAAAGTTACTCTATATGTAATTTTAAAATTATTTCTATCGTTTTAAACAAGTTTAAAAAAATTAAATTTACAAAAAAATTTCACAAGATAATCTGTGACACTACTTGTTAATTATTCATAAATTTAGTACAAAAATACGGCGAAGCTCCGGAGGGGGTTGCTCCGGAGCTCCCAAAAGCGGAGCTCCGGTCCGGAGTTCCGAAGCACGGAGCTCCGGAAAACATCACTAATAAATACATTTAAACAATAATTTTTGTTAATTGTCTAAAAAAACCCATAAATTTTTTTATTAAACACTATCAAAAGTAAGGAGGTTTTGATAAAATAAAATAAATTAGCGTAATACAAAACTTCCGATTGTTGACTCTCGTACGGGCTTTGACTGTTTTTTTAATAAAAAAAAACAAAACAAAAACACATAAACAGTGCCAGGAGGAAAGTATCTAATTAAATGTTAGGAAGAGTATTATTGCTTCAGGCAGCAGAAAAAAAATCAATTTTATTAATATATTAATATATATTTTTTGGAGATATTATGATGATTGAATAATCAATTTGCTTTACTTTTAATCCTAAAAAATTAGCTTAAACGCACACAAATGTAAAAGAACTCATAAAAACCAACCACACATTATGCTTTAAATTCTCAGACGTATCTTTCAATCGTCATAAGTCATTAAAGCCAAGAATGCAGTTTTAAAAAATTGTTATCTTTGTTATCTAATATCTAAGAAATATGAACCAAAAAATTTACGACTGGCGTTTTCAATCTTTGTTTGTTTTAAAATCAGTAATTTTAAAAGTATTTTAGAAAATTATGAATTTTTATAAAACAAATGTTTAAAAAAAATTTTTTTAAAGGAGGAAATTTAAAGTAATTAATTAAAATTTCCTCTTTTGAAAAGGTACAATTAAATTAAATGATTATTTTGTTCTTGTAAATTTTTAGTTTAGATACATATACTTAATGCATTAAACTAAGCATAAAGTTTATTTTTCGGTTGTTTCTCTTTTATTATTTTTTGCTATTAAGTTTTTAAAATTACATTGTATAAAGTGTTCTGACAATACTTTTTTTGTCTCATAAGTTACAAGCTGTTAAAGGCCGTAAAATTTTGGTCGAAAACTTTTAAATGTTATTATAGGCAGAAAAATTACTATTTAGCAGTGATGGTGTTTCGCGGAGCTCCGGAGCAGACCTAAATTCCGTATAATTTTTTTTTGCTGATTTGCTGTACAACTAAAGATTAAGAGCATAGATTATATTTTGAGAAGAATTTAGTCAATGAAGCACTTTTAAAACCTTTTAAAAATGTAAAAAAAGTTGCAAAAATGTGATTAAAATATTTAAATTGTGTTTTAAGATGTCCGAGTTTTTTGGCGCTGGGAAATAATGGAGCCGTTTCCAAAATTTTGAGAACTTGAAGTTTCAAAAATTAAAATTTGTAGATGAAAAAATGATTTGGGCCTAAGTTTAGGCTTAGGTAGAGGCTTGGGGTATATGTTTCTGCGATTTCAAACTTTCGTTTCAACTCCAAGTTACCTATAATCGATTTAAACTACAAAAATTATGCGCATTAGAAAAAACAAGATATTTCGTAAACCAATGCACTGTTATATACAAAATATATTTTGATACACAATATATTTTAAAACACAATAATCATACAACTTTTATCTAAATTAATATTTTGGCTTTTGAAAATTACTGTAATTACTATTTTTTACATATATTGATTTATTGTTAGTAGAAATAACACATTTGTTCTTATTTTAGTTATTAATGAAAATTAAACTGAAGAATAGGATCATTAATAAATTATTCTTACAAACAAACTTTTTTTCAGGAGCCAGTAATACAGTCCAGCGGTTCGGAAAAATCCGGTTTGCAAACAAGTTTTTGTTGCAGCTATTTTATCATTACAGCCATAGTTTTGTGATTTCGCGTTCGCATTGTTCATGAATAGCATCCACTATTGAACACAGAAAATGTACGAAATTAGGAGTAAACCTCGTGATCGTACAGGTAAAATATATATTGATTAATTTTATAAATAATATGGTATTCCATGATAATCCATAAATATTTGGTAGTCCATGATATTCCAGGAATGTAATTTCTCCTGGGGAAAAGTTTAAAGCGCCTAAAAATTTAACCTCGGGATAATAAAAGTAAAATAATCATATATTAATGTTATCAAGAAAACTGTAATCCATTATATTCCTTGAATATAATTTCTTTTAGCGTTTAAAAAAATCAACACTACGACGAGTAAGCACATAGGGATCTTACAGGTAAAAGAACTATTGATCAGTTTAGATGCGTAATCCATGATATTTCACGATTGTGGGTGCATTGAGAGTTATAATGCGTTTGAAAAATCAATAGTTCACTAAGACAGGATTTTTGAGCGCACAGTAGGCTTACAGGGCGAGCGCGAATACACAACAGTACTGCCTAAAGCTCGTGGAACATTATGAATCTAAAGGTATATGTGTTTTATTAAGCCATGTTCATCGTTAAATTCTATCAGGGGTCGACCAGCGTCTTTTAAAACGGCACTTAATTATTGATATCGTCGGTATCATGACAAAATGAATCAAAATCGTCATAAATCAGTCCTAACTGTGACTCTATTTATCATTTAATACCCAACTATTTTAAAAGTTATAAGTTAGCTACGTTGATTTTATACTGATTGTGACGCTTTTTGTCTGTTTAGTACGTCATGCTTCCCGATAATTTTTAGGTAAATTTCCAGGATTCATAGGTATAGACACCTTGCACTGGAACTCGGTTTATACATGAAGTATGCAATATACATAAGCGTCACCATAATGGATAATTACCGTACTCCTACTTATCTTTTGTAGTATGCAGATCAACCGATCGAAATTTCGCGCACTTTCTATCGGTTGATCTGCATACTACGAAAAGATAAGTAGGAGATACGGTAATTTCGCGCGCTTTCTATCGGTTGCTCTGCATACTACGAAAAGATAAGTAGGAGTACGGTAATTATCCATTATGGTGACACTTATGTATATTCCATACTTCATGTATAAACAGCGTTTCAGTGCAAGGTGCCTATATACAATGTAAATAGAAATAGTGCTAGTTCAAGCTCCAAGCGCCGGAGCTTGGGTTTCAGGGGTTTTAGGATGGAGCTAAGGGAATATTGAGCTGAAACTTGGAGCCAAAAATAGGGAACTTGGAGCCGTAAATTATAGACTTGGTCCGAAAGTAAAAATCAGCAAAACGGTCACCTAAGTCTAATCGAAGCCAAAATTTAAGGCCAAACCATTTTTTTCTTAAAAGTTCCGAATTCCCAAAGCTTGTGGATCCAAGTTGTCAAAAATTTTGGATTGCTTTAAGTTTCTTGTTTGTGGCTTTAAAAACCTTGTACCCCGGAGTTCTGGAGTTTTTAGGCTCCTAAATTTTTAGGCGTTTATTTCACGTTTAACTAAGGGACGCAAAACAGTGGGTTGTGTGTTTTTAAAGTCATTTTAAATAACGTGGATTATTTTTTAAAAATACTACAGACAATTACACAATATAAAACCGCATTATACACAATATAAAGCATTTTTAAAACCGAACCTTAAAGGTAGTTCACCACAGTTAGATTTTGACGGCAGATCTTTTCTAATTAATTTTTACTAACGTAATTTGACCTGCTCATTCAATTTTTGACATTCCTTTTTCTTAAAAAATTGTTATCGTCCACAATCATTAAATGATACCAATAAAATACATGTCAAAAATACATTATATTATAATAAAATTCATTGCCAAAAATATTCTATTTTTTCATTTTTCATTTAGCGTATCTTGAACAAAGAACACTTTTTTAATTAAAAAGGTAAAAATTTAAAAAAAAACATTTTATTTCGACGTTAAAAATATTGTCTGCGAGAGAGTCGAACCTGCGGGTCCGATTATCCGAGTCCGACACTCCGCCCACTCGGCTACTGGACCCTCTGAGATCTCTCTCGTAAAAGATACTTTTGAACAAATGTTTGCAAATTTAGTTTCTCGGCGTCAAATCAAAAAAATTTATATGAAAATTAAAAAAAATTGATTCGCTCAGATTTAAATGAAAGTTTGGAAATAGTTAGGCACAAGTCTAATCAATACTTTGAATTGTTTTTAATTAAAAAACCAATTCAGGATTTTTTTATTCGATTTTTCTTTTAAAAATATCGATTTATCGATTTTTTCAATTTTGTTAAAATTTTAAATTACGTTTTACTCCGAACCACATCTAAAAGTTGCTTCCTTCTTTTCGTTAACTTTCTATAAAATCGCAGGTAAAACTGAGCGAATCAAATTTTTTAGATGACCAAAAACTGTTTATTGAGCTTTAAATCCATCAAACTATATCTCAAAATAGAACATTCGGTAAACGATGAAATTATTACCGTTAAATACATCATAATCTGGGCTTTTGATCGCACTATACTTTTGTCAGACAAAAATTAATATCAGCTTAATTTTTAAGGGGGAATTTACACCACTTTATGGGGAATTTGCACTGTTTCATGGTTAATTTACACCACCTTATGGGGATTTTGTAACGTTTATGGGGATTTTGGCCTATGCGGAATTTGTCCATGGCGATTTGGTGTCCGGAAATTTGAACGCCAGCACTTGATCGCCGAGCATTAGACCGCCAGCATTAGAACGCCGCGCACTTGAACGCCGAACATTAGACCGCCGAGCATTAGACCGCCGCAGTACGCGTTGCTTCAAAAAAGACGTTAAAACTCCCCACCAAGGTAGTATAAACTCCCCTAAAATAAAAACAACTCAACAGAATAAAAAAAATGTTTTGAATAAAATATTTAAACAAAGCAATGTTGTTTTGGCAATAAACGATGAGTTAAAAATCTAAATTTTTCCTAAGCCTAAGAAAAACCTAAAATCAAAGCAAAGATTCAGTGAATAGTTGGTTCATTATTTATTTCAACCTGATGTTTCTGAACCTAAGCGAAACCAAAAAATCAAACTAAATTTTCATGATAAAATTATATTTTATGCTTTGTTTTTTGAAATGAACTTTTTTTATTAAGCCTTAGCAAAACCTAAAAGTTGCGCGTTCAAGTGCGCGGCGTTCTAATGCTGGCGGTCAAATGCTCGGCGTTCAAGTGCTGGCGTTCAAATTTCCGGACACCGGAATTTACGATCGTGATCTTTGCCGACGGTTCTGCCGACGGTTTTAAAAAATGCCGACGGTTTGATAGTAAAATTGCTATAAAAACATTAATACCTAAAACAAACTGTCGGCACTAAGAATATAGATAAAATATATCATTCTACGCAAAATCGAACATAAATTTTGAATAATTATTTGCAAAATAGCATAAAATCTTATAATGAAAACCGTCGGGGAGTTGCCGACGGTTTTAGGATGTTGAATGAATTTAAAAAGTTTTTTAGAGAATCTTGATTTTAATATTAGATCTTAATTTCAGTTTTCAAGGACATAAAAACGTTAATTACATTTTATATTATTGCGAAATAATCGAAAAAAATTGAAATAGTATCTAATTGCGTGCGTTTTTTTTGGAATTTGCATATGCCAAATATTTTAAATTGCATATGCTCCGCCCTTCAAAATATAGGATTTGAGGGTAACGCTGTTTCACTCGACAAAATTTTACTCAACTTTTCGGTCGAAGGTTAAGCCTGCAAGTTCCTAAGCCTAAGCGAAACTTGAAAAACAACCTAAACGTTATCAAAAAGCTGCGCGGAAAAAGTTTAGGTTGTTTTTTAGGTTTCGCTTAGGTTTAGGAACACATAAGCATAGCTTCGACCAAAAAGTCGAATGAAATTTTGTCAAGTGAAACAGCGTTAGCCGGATTTGAAGCTTGAAGGAACTAAAATTTTTTTTAAACTATTTTTTGTTTATTATTTTAAGTTGAACCGATGTAAAGAAGATTAGATTTTATTTATTTAAGCGTCAAACTTTGTTTATATAGCCAAAAAATAAATTTGTTACTGGTAATTTACAACAGAAATTAAGTACAGGTACTAAAAAACGTGTACCGAAAATCGATTAGAGATTTCCACGCTACAATTACTAAATAAAAACATGTTTCTAGGTCAATATTGACCTAAATATCTCGTTTTTAAACTTTAAATAATTGAAACACGATTTTTGATAACAACAACAAAAATAGTTCTTAAAATAAACATAGAGTAACTAAAATTTATTTCAAGTTTAAATAAACTTCAAATCGTACATTTTGAGGGGTGGAGCATATGCAAATTAAAAGAAATAGCATATGCAAACTAAAAAAACGAACGTAATTTGATACTTTAAATTTTAACTTATTCGCTTCTTTTTCAATAATCTAAAGTGTAATTAGCGTTTTTATATTCTTGAAAACTGAAATTAAGAGTTAATATTAAAATTAAGATTCTCTCAAAAAAATTTTTAAATTCATTCAACATCCTAAAACCGTCGGCAACTTCCCTACGGTTTTCATTATAAAATTTTATGCTATTTTGCAAATAATTATCCAAAATTTAAGATTGATTTTGCGTAGAATGATATATTTTATCTATATTCTTAGTGCCGACAGTTTGTTTTAGGTATTAATGTTTTTATAGCAATTTTACTATCAAACCGTCGGCATTTTTTAAAACCGTCGGCAGAACCGTCGGCAAAGATCACGATCGTCGGAATTTTATACGGACCCGCTGAAAATTAGAAACTGTCTCTTTAATTTGGTAGTCCACGGCCAGATACAAAACCAAGGGACTACTAGAAGTCTGGTCTGTAAACTAATTTTAATTAGTTTCGCAAGTATTCACGCAGTTTTTTTAATTGAATACACTTATCGGGGGTTTTTTTGTGGAATCTAACACAAAATTGCGGAAAAAAATTAAATTGCCAAAAGTATTAAATAAACAGCTAAAAATAACGAAAAACGCAAAGCATGAAAATTAAACTTATTCCTTGAAGATGTATTTTGCTATGTAGATCTTTCTGCAGGTGTCCGGAAGTTTCGTCTTTTACATCTCGTCTTTCAACATCTCGTCTTTTACAACTCCTCTTCGGAAAACTCGTCTTTTAAACATCTGGACTTCGGAAAACTCGTCTTTTCGATGCGATTTTGTAAACGTATTTTTTAAAAAGTGAGTTTGCGCCCTGCCGATAAAATTTTCCTTGATTTTTAGGTTTCGCTTAGGCTTTGGAAAAATAAGGTTTTTATTTTCTAATTCAAAAAGCACATCATTAAATAAAAATTTACATGTATAAAGTTTTGCTTGATTTTTAGGTTTTGCTTAGGCTTAGGTTTTTAATTTTTAGAAATAAATAATTTAGTAAAAGTTTATTTGCGGTAAAATTTTGCTTAATTTTCGGCTTTTGCTTAAGCTTAGCAAAAAAAGGTTTTTAATTTTATGCTTAAGTCGCAAAATAGAAGAAACTTGTCTTCTGAAAAGTACGTTTACAAAATCACATCCAAAAGAGAGTTTTCTAAAAACGAGATGTTTAAAAGACGAGTTTTCCGAAGACGAGTTGTAAAAGACGAGATGTTGAAAGACGAGATGTTGAAAGACGAGATGTAAAAGACGAAATTTTCGGGAACCCTTTTTGCTGTGCCAATATTTTTTTACAAGAATACAGCATGTATTTACTGAGCTAATAAACGATGACCAAGTGAGACTCCGTCTGTAAAGTAAGACTGTTGGCAAAGTAAGATTCACCCGTACTCAATTGACTAAATGAATTTTTGTATATCTAAGTTAAAAACCTGTGACCACCCATTGGAGGTGAGATAAGAACGACAATTATTTGAAGACAGAAATATAATTACCCGTAATATATATACAAAACGCTAATATTGCGCAGTTATATGTTTTTGAACTTTTTTTTATTATTTGGGCAACAAACTACGTCTGAAACGCAAATAAGATAATAAGATAAAATAAGATGAGTTTACTGTACGCGTTACGTACGATACAGCAACAATTTACGTACAATATAAAAGTAAAAATAAAATATGCGTTTACAATATAGAATTACATAAGTCAATAAAATATGCGTTTAGAAAAATTAAAAAAAGATCTGTTGCAAAGGTTAGATTAAGAGATAAATGATATGAGTTCCTTTAGATAAAAACGTGCTGTGCTGTTAAAAACACAGTGCTGATCAATATTCATGTCAATACTACATTTCGCTGTTCTTTGAGCCCACTTGAGAGACACAATTCTTTTTTGCCTGCCGGAGACGCGATAATTACAAAAAACGTTAAGTTTAGTACGCAAAATGCCAAAAACTCACCCTAGTCAAAATCCATTGTTCTAAACGGAAGGAATTCCGTGCGCATTAAAGGACACCGCGCGCATAAAGGACGCCCGCATTTATGTCTAATAACGCGTCGCGCCTTTCTAATAACCCGTCCGCGCGGCATTCTTTTAGCCATATTCGCACCTTCATTTTGAAGCCCTGTTTTGCCGCTGCTCCTCCGACAACCTATCCCACGGAGCAAAACATATATAACGTGATCACAAATACTATATGACATTTAAAGCTAAAAAAATTCTGAGGTGACTACAATTGAATTTTATATTTTCATACCATGCTTTATTTTCCTTTAGGTTTAATGCAGTACCGGTGTAGAATATGTAAATCTTAGACAATTAATAAAGTATAAATAAAAAAGTGCTTTGTTGTTTAATTTATTAATTCACTGCAGTCTAAAATTTTCTGCTGCTTCAGCAAT
>JASAMX010029103.1:0-38428 GCA_030248175.1 Microlaimidae sp. YZB2_3
AGCTTCTCTCAGATATCGGAGCAGAAAATCCTGCGTGGTTTTTGCGTTCTGGTTCGCTCACAGGACGGGTCCAATAACTTTCACCAGGTCCATTTAAAGTTCCCGATTCCTTGCGACTTTCGGCGAACTCAAACGGAAGACTCCGCCACTTAACGAAACGGGAAATGGGCTTCATTTCTTTTTTTTGCTTTTTACGAGTTTTAACTCATTATTTTTTTGTAGAAATTGTGCTATGTTGGGTACTTACTGCATGGTTCCAAAGGAACGAAGAATATGACAAAAAGAATGATTGATATTTTGGTAGTAATATATATATATTTTTTATTTTAAAATATATCTCAATATTAATTTTTAATAGTTTTAATTTTTTAAAACAAAATAGCACTCAAGTATGTAATGAAAATTGCAAAATTTGTTAGAAAATGCAAAATTCGACCACTTTTGTAAGTGATCACATCACTCAAATGTAAAGAAAAATACTCCCTTTTCCAAGAATTTTACTTTTTAGGATTGTTTTACCTTAGTGTATGTATTACGTGTAAAATTTGTGAATTTTTAAAATTCATAAAAATAATTTTATTGTTAAAAATATAACCCTGTTTTTATCCTGTTTTTTTCTCTAAAATAGAAACTATATTATTAACAAAGTGAGTCTCCATTAAGGTATGACCATGGTATAAATAACGTTCGGCATGGTTGACTTTTTACATTCAATCGCGATTAGCAAAAAGCAAAAATATATAAAAGTGAAAAAAGGAGAACACTTAGAACAAATTACTTAAAAAGCAGGCTCCCATTTAAATAGGACCTTTCAACTTTCTGTCCCATTTAAATGGGATTCCATTAAAATAAGTCTCATTTAAATGGGATTTCATTTAAATGAAACCTGCTCCCATTTATATGGGACCTTTGTTTTCAAGCAGTTTGTTCTAAGCGTCTCATTTTTCCTTTATTATATATTTCTGGCAAAAGTAGACCATAATGTGAGAATTGTTACATTGCGGAAGCTGGAAAAAAGACATTTACGGTATGGGGTCCATGTTATATTTTTTAAGTTTACCTGTGAAATTTATACAAACTTTGCACGAAATATATTATAGATCCTTGTTAAAGCTAATAAAGCAAATTAGAAAACGTAGAAACAATCTATTTATTTATAAGACGGTGTCCTATGGAATATCCATAGCCGGCCTACCTCTGCCCTAAAAAAACACGGTTTTTACTAAATTCGTACCGTTGAAAAAATTTTGTCTGGCAAAAATCTTTTTTTGAAATGAAGTGGCACCACTTCAAGCACATTTAAAATCAACTAAAATAATTGGAGAGTCCTGTGTGCATTTCGTATAATTACCTCCCCGATTATGAAAATATACTAGTTAGTGAACACATGGTTGTTATTTTGACGTAAGGAGTCATAATTAAAGACATAAAGTTAAAAAACAAGAAAAACAAAGACATAAAATTTAAAATCAACCTCACTCTGGCTAATAATGTTGACAGTATTTGGTCGTTCCTACGGCAAAATGAGCCACTGTCATTATAAAACACATGTGACTGTGACTCATTCTGTAGTTAATAGAGTCCTGTTCTAAATTTAAAATGAGTCACAAGCACACATATTTTATACGAACTGTGGCTCATTTTGCCGTAGTAACGACGATTTGTGTGTTAAAAGATACAATAAGTCACAATAATTGCGAGTGTTTTATAACGCTTTTAACTCATTGTGTCACAGTGACGACGACATTTTCGTACAGGCTATATACATGCTTATGTTGAAACTGTGTTCTGTAAGTAACCATCCAGTATATAAAGTGCTAAAAATGATAAAATGAATGTAAAATGAAATTACACAATGAACAAATAACTTGCTGTTTTTTGATAAGTAATCTTTAATGTTATTGATATTTACGGGTTTAATATTCGATATGTGCTCTTTATTAACAATAAAATTGTTTGCGACAAAAGCTGTTTGCACACCACGCACGGTTTCAAATTCAATAGATAGCACTACAATGAATCAAACATACACACTCGTCAGCTGTCGGTTAAATCAACTCAGTCATTGAAAATAAAATTTCACACGTATACGACTAATAACATTGTACACCGTACATTTTTAAATTGTTCAATGCCAAAATATTCGTCGTACAAAAGTAACAGAACATTAGCACTAGTGATAAAAGTAGTACTAGAACTAGTTAGTATTAACTAGTACTAGGCTAGATAAGCAAACTAATACTAGACTAGGAATAGATAATTTTGATTTTCGCCGGACTAGACTAGACTATTTCCTGGACTAGATAACTAAATAATCTAATCCTAATAATATGCAAATTCTTGATATAAATCACTAATTTAAATAATTTACCTATGCTCCAACCAACTAAATTATATTTTTGTCTTTTTGACAAAGGATAAGCTGTGATAATTGTGATAAAATTTTTAAAATATACAAACAGGTCACAAAAATCTTAAAAGGTTTATGCATCGTTTTAATAGTTTTTTTTCATTTGTAGTGTGCAGCGTAATCTGGCATTTTTAGTGTGTAGCTTGAAATCTTGACTATCAGTTAAAGTTGCAAACATAGCCTTGTTAATTAATGATTCTTTTGTATTCTCATGCTTGTTTGATTACTCATTTAGACTCATTACTCATTAAGACTGTACTCTCTTGATGACTGAAAACACCTTCTTATTTTAAGCGTGGTTAGTAAGGTATGGTGGGGTATGAACGTAGCTGGCGTACAATTCATAAATCAAATAATCACTACTTTGGCTTTAATAATATTAGTCAACTAATATTAAAATTCTATTATTTAAAAGGTTATCAAACAACTTTTCACTTTACATTTATATTCATTTTTGGCTTGAAAGTGCGGTTCAGAGTAAACCTTTTTGACTTTGATGATGTTTTTGAAAACCTTATTCCTACCCATAATATCACACAAAATTTTTTTCTTCAAAATATTTTTAGTGGTTCAGGAGATTTGACCCTTAAAAAACATTTTTTCAGTGATCTTGTATACTTGAAAGAGTGCTTAATGAGTTTAAAAATTTAAATTACAAATGATACACTTAAAAAACACGGAAACTTTTTTTTTTATTTGATACCTTGATTGTTAAGATTACTGCGACATTTGTTGAAACATACTTTTTGCTATTTGCCGTACGAAAAAACCTGCGATTTTTTGACTAAAAAGACGAAGTGTAAAGAAAATTTTCGGGCAAACTTAATTCCTTTTTTTGGCCGAACATTTCACATAAAAAATTATCTTGTGAACAGAAAACAGTCCATTATGCATCATTTTCACTATTATCTCATTGAAATGATCAAATAAAACATTCGCGACAATTTTTTTATACATATCATTCCTTAAAGATATAAAAATGAAAAAAAAATCACTTGAAAAACAAAAAGTTTGAACACATTCTATTTTCATCACTATAACATTTAAAACAGCAACAAATTTTATCATTTTTATACATGTCTTTGTCTTAGAGCTTGGAAGGCTTTTAAAATCATATGTGATTGTGTATTAATTCTAAAAATATATCTTGAGTTATTGATAAAAAACTGTAACGGGTTAAGTAAAAAATGAAAAATTTGTGAGAATGCTAAATGCTAATTTGGACAAGAAATTGAACTTTTTTTAAAATTAATTTGGCTTGACGGTTTTTCTCGCTTTTGTCGTACATATTTTAACTGTATAAGATAAACTGTTCGGAGTGGGTGTTCATCTCCTATTGCTGAAAAATTCTCTATTTCTTGCGACGCATGTGGACGTAGCCTACATTTAACATGTACTGGCCTGACTCTTGCGCAACTGAAAAAAAAGGATTCCGATAGTTTGTCGGTTTTGCTTTGGAGGCTTAAAAGAGTCCCAGTTTTAAGTCAAAAGCTTGACATTCTTCTGGAGCGCACCGAGATTCTTTCTGCTGCACCTACCGATAACTGCGAAGTTGAGTTGAATCCATCGTCGATTAAGAAAACGAAGAAGCGGCAGAAAATGCAACATGGACTGTTGTTGGTAAAAAGGGCCGGAAAAAGAAGGCGCTGAGTTTTAAGGAGCGAGTCTCGGAGTCTGTCGTATCAAAAATTACAGAGAAACGACAACTGGAGGAAAACACCAAATTCGCCGTGATATCTGGCCTGAAGGAGTCTAGCAACGATTTTCAAGCTGTGACGAATTTGTTGGAGAATATTCTTTTTTTTTTTATTATTAAACCACCTCCCGCCCCCCCCCCCCCCCCCCCCCCCCCCCCCCCCCCCCCCCCCCCCCCCCCCCCCCCCCCCCCCCCCCCCCCCCCCCCCCTGACCTATGAAATAAAATGACCTTGTTCACCTACAATAGTTTAGCTTCACTCTCACTGGTAGCAATAATCTTTGAAGTTTGAAGGGAAAATTAAATCATAGCATTAATCCTATCGAAACAATGCGCTTTGCCGTTATTTTTTTGGCCTCCGGGCTTTTTTCCCCTTTGTAAGTGTCCAGAACCGAGGATCTGAAAAGAATAGTTTCTAAACAGAACAGATGCTGACCTATGAAATAAAATGACCTTGTTCACCTACAATAGTTTAGCTTCACTCTCACTGGTAGCAATAATCTTTGAAGTTCGAAGGGAAAATATCCAAATCATTTTAGCATTAAATCCTATCGCAATAATAATAATTCAATATAGCGCTTTGCCGCTTATTCTTTTTTGGCCTCCGGGCTTTTTTCCCCTTTGTAAGTGTCCAGAACCGAGGACTGAGTCTGAAATTCGGGTCGCAAATATTTCCACCTGAGAACGATTCCCTGGGTGTGAGTCACCAGGTACACCCAACCGTTCTTAGCTGCCAATTCCCCGATCTATAAAAGAAAAAAAAACAATTACTTACAGCTTACTTATGCAACAAAAAAATTGGCAATCCTCAAAATCAACAGACTTTGATACCCACACATATCCACCACCCACACTTATTTAGAAAAAAAGCAACTTTAAAGATGAGAGTCGGGTATACATGAGTATTGGGAGGTCGACTGTACCTCCAAAATATCTGATAGGTTGCCCACCTATACATGGGCGTAGCCAGAATTTCGGAAAGGGGGATTTCTACCCTAAACATAATTTCCGAAAAGCGGGGGGGGTCCAAATCCTAAACGTTATACATAAGCTAAAAAAATTTTTCGCGCTTCGCGCGGAGTGTTTATTACTTTGTTTCTGCCAAATACTTCATTGTTTTCGTATTATTAAATAAAAATAAGTATAAAACAAAGAAAAAATTTTTACAAACAATTTGATACCTTAAAATTTTCGATTTCCAACACATTAACAACTGAGAAATGAGTACATTCAATTACAGCTGAACAGTGCAAAGTGCGGAAAAATATTTTTAAAATTACTTCTCCTAATCTTTAAATTTTTAATCCCACCATAACAATCTATGGGGAATCCACAATAGTCGTATCAAAATTACAAAACAAAGTAACACAAATTTGGAAGTGGAGACCAATTAAAACATTAAGAATGGGATGGGTCCAGCTCCAGCGTGGTCATACCAAGATTACAAAACAAAGTAACACAGATTTGGAAGTGGAGACTCTATAATTAATCGAGCGCTGAGCGGAGCAAGCGTGAATTAAAGGCGTCTACCCTCAATTTTTTCTTCTTCTTCTTCTGTTTGTGGCACAGATTCTTGCTTCGGTTAAGTCCATTTTTCGCTGTTCCTTTGGATGCTAGGAAATGTTCCAATTTAACCTTCTAATTCATGATCTTCATTAGGAGCGGCAGAACTGAGACAGACTTGTTAGCAAATAATGATGCAGGGACTTCCGTCACGCTTTTCTCCTAGCCGTTTAACGACGACATCATCTGAGTAGATAATTCTGGTTGCAGGCATCCCGCGTAGAAAATTACAGAGAAACTGCCACAAGTCTTCTGTACCCTAATTTTTATCTTGGCGACGAAAAGGGGGTTACCCCAAATTTTCCTTTTTCCGACTCAAAAAAGGGGGGTCTAGACCCCCTAGACCCCCCTGGCTCGCCCATCACTATACCTACCTACCTGTAGATTCTGAAGTCCCAGATCCGGCAACTCCAGTTTCCAACTGACACGATAATCCGAATCCGTCTTGACTAGTAGTCCCAACTCATCCTAAATAAAAAACAATAAAATAAAAAACTGAATATATTTAATTATTATTTATTTTTTTGGTAACTATATTTACATTTTGTCAATGTTTTTTCTTGAATCAGATTGGCGAGGTTAAATACACCCGACTAAATACTACAATTTCTCATCATAAGCTGGAGATATGGACAAAAACAAAAGAAAATAAATAAAACTTTAAGAGAAATAATTGAAAGTGTTTGCGGTGTCTTTTATGTATTTTAAACTAAAGAGATTTACGAATGTAAAACGACATTGTTGATTTAAAATGGGTTTTTTCATTTAATTTAGATCTCTAAATCTACCCCCTCCTCTTAACCCGTTCCCGTAATTGCCTTTTCCTCGGTTACAACCGTGAAACGTTCATGCGCCCTATGTCATACTTACGTCATACCTAATTTTTTGCGCGAGTGATGCCCAGTGAGCGAGCAAATTGCAATGGTTAAAGCGGTACGGTGGCAATATGCAGATTTTTGTCACGGATACAGTGTATTACGTAGGATATTTCATGTTGTGAAAATTTGTATATTGCTACCGTACAGCTTTAACCATTTCAATTTGCTCGCTCACTGGGTGCTATTCGCGCACAAAAAATTATGTATGACGGAAGTAAAACCTAGGTGTGCGAAGAGCTTATTGCGGTAAGGTTTACGTACGACATTTGTCATACAAAAATACCACCACTGTGAGACGAAGGTTTTACCTTTGTCGTACGAAGGTTTCACGGTTGTAGCGGGGGAAAACGCCTTTACAGGAACGGGTTAAAAGAGGAGTGTGGGCATTTTTAAGATTTTTTAGAGATCTAAAATTTTAAAATTGAAAAAACCTGCATTTTTTTAAATTTCAACAATTGGTTTCGTTTCATACAATTCGTAAATCTCTTATTTAGTTTTAAAAAATACACATTTAAAAATGCAAACACAACCGCCAAACACTTTTCACATTTCATATTCCCTCTCAACAGATTTTTGATTATATCATAGGATATTTTATTCGTCTTTTGTCCATATCTCCAGCTTGTATGATGAGAAAATTGCGTAGTATTTAGTCGTGGTGATTATTTAACCTCGCCCAATCTGATTCAAGCAAAAAAACATTGACAAAAATGTAAACTGATAGTTACCAAAAAAATAAATAATTAATTTAAATATATTCAGTTTTTTATTATTATTGTTTTTTATTTAGGGATGAGTTCGGGAACTTACTAGTCCAAGACGGATTCGGTATTATCGTGTTCAAGTTGGAAACTGGGGAGTTCGCCGGATCTATAGTGGAACTTCAGAATCTACAGGTAGGTAGGTATAAGTGCATGGGCGTAGCCAGGGGGGTCTAGGGGGTCTAGACCCCCCTTTTTTTGAGTCGGAAAAAGGGAAAATTTGGGGTTAAACCCCCTTTTCGGTCGCCAATGATAAAAATTTGAGGGTTACAGAAGAACTTGTGGCAGTTTCTCTGTAATTTTCTACGCGGGATGCCTGCAACCAGCATTATCTACTCAGATGATGTCGTCGTTAAACGGCTAGGAGAAAAGCGTGACGGAAGTCCCTGCATCATTATTTGCTAACAAGTCTGTCTCAGTTCTGCCGCTCCTAATGAAGATCATGAATTAGAAGGTTAAATTGGAACATTTCCTAGCATCCAAAGGAACAGCGAAAAATGGACTTAACCGAAGCAAGAATCTGTGCCACAAACAGAAGAAGAAGAAGAAAAAATTGAGGGTAGAACGGCCATTTTTTAAAAACTTTCTCACGCTTTGCTCCGCTCAGCGCTCGATTAATTATAGAGTCTCCACTTCCAAATCTGTGTTACTTTGTTTTGTAATCTTGGTATGACCACGCTGGAGCTGGACCCATCCCATTCTTAATGTTTTAATTGGTCTCCACTTCCAAATTTGTGTTACTTTGTTTTGTAATTTTGATACGACTATTGTGGATTCCCCATGTGTTATGGTGGGATTAAAATTTAAGATTGGAGAGTATTTATATTTCCGCACTTGCACTGTTCAGCTGATTGTGTACTCATTTCTCAGTGTTATGTGTTGGAATCGAATTTTAGGTATCATTGTTTGTAAATTTTTCTTTGTTTTATACTTATTTTTATTTATATACGAAACATGAGTATTTGGCAGACAAGTATACACTCCCGGGCGCGAGGCCCCCCCCCCGGCCCCCCGCGCCGCCCCCCCCCGTACCTGCGCAGGTCGGTCGTCAAGTGATTAAAGAGGTTTACCGCATGGGAGCTGGGCGAAGCGATCGTCCTCGATTGCTCAAGGTTCGATTAGAGCATTCAACTGATCGAAATCTCTTGCTTAGTAAAGCCAGGCACCTGCGTAATCAAACTGATTACAAAGGTTCTTTATTCGAGCCTCACTTACTCAGACGCAAAGAAAATGAGTGCTTAATTTGTATCAGCATCGAGATCATTTAAATCAAAATACTGACTTAAATGACTATATAATAAATCATCGTGATTGGTATCCTTATGAGTGGTATGTGTGCAAAAAAGTGTTACGTTCAACAATTTTGGTAAAAAACACAATGAGTCTTATCAGAAAAACTAAGTCACGCAGGTGAAGGAAAGTCGTTAAAGTGTACGTTAATAAACGCTAGATCATTGGGAAATAAAATTAATAACTTAAAATATTTATTAAAATTAGCGGAATATGATTTAAGATTTTTTACCGAAACGTGGTTAAATAACAAAACCCCTGACTCTTTTTTACCACAAAATCATCCTTATTTTCTAATGAGATATGATAGGAATGCACATGCCGGCGGAGTCGCAGTATTTACTAAAAATTGTTTTAAATTTGTTGAAGTTGCTATTCCCTCAGACATAAATAGTGTAGAAAGTTATGTTTTGATTTAGTTTTATCAAAAAAATCAAAATACAGGTTTTTAACAGTTTATTTTCCACCTTCATTGACGCTAAATATACAAGAAACTTTTGTTCAATTATTGATTTTATTTCTCTTACGAATGATCCAGTTATCGTTTGTGGCGACTTTAATTTTAAATCTGTTAATTGGGAGTTAAAAACTAAAGGTAAACCCAACATAGCTGCAACAGTTGTTCGACGGATTAAAAAATGCCCTCATTAAATAACCATTCAAATCACGAGAATCTGACGTCACTTTATCAGCCAATTAGATTCGAATTAATACAGAGTATTTGTTTGATAAAGTGACGTCAAATTCTCGTGATTTGAGTGGGTACTTATAATGGGGGCATATTTTAATCCAACGAACAACTGTTGCAGCCACGTTGGGTTTACCTTTCGTTCTGGAAATTGTTGCTCAGAATTTTTTTTAGAATCGTGCCTTCGAAATAATTTAAAAAAGGTTGTAACCGAACCAACTAGAGATTTTGGATCTTGTTTTTTGTACTTCCAGCTCAATTTTAAAATCGACAAAAATTATGCCAGCTTTTATCACACCTGTAACCATTCAACTGTAGAATGATACAATTAATTGTTTTTTGTCCAAAATTAATTGGCTACAAATGTTAAATGACTTTACTAAAAATAATAAATCGATGTTGAAGGTTTCTCTTATTTTCGGGTATTTTAGACTATTGTGTGGAAAAATATGTCCCTAAAGTTAAAATTTAAATATCCTAAACATATAAAAAAACTGAAAATTAAAAAACGTTTTTACATCGAAAATCAAAAATGTAATATATTTTTAAGAAAAAATACAAACTTTCTTGTCAAGAGTATGACGAAGCTGTTTAAAAGTATCATACACAGCGTGAACAAAAAGTTGTTATAGGCAAATAAAATCTAGCTGACCGCGATATTTGCAGTATTGAATCGACTATTGAACAACAAAAACATTCAAAATTTTTCACTAACAGCGCAAATCTTAATGATTTTTTTAAATACATAAGTAAAAAACCTAAAAATAAAGCAAATATTCCGGTGTTAGTAAATGAAAACGGTGAGTATATGGTTGAAGATCGCGATAAAACTAATTTATTTAATAAATTTTTTTGCTCAATTTTTACTAGGGATAATGGCATTAAGCCTATTTTTCCAAAAATCGTTCCAGATAATGTTGGCCTAAACTTTGTAGCATTAACCCACGAGAAAGTTTTAAAAACATTAAAAAATTTACCATCAAAAACTTCTCGAACTCCTGATAATCATACGGCAATATTTCTTAAAAATACTGCCTCTGAAATAGCCTTCCCTTTAACTTTTTTGTACGATATGACTATGAAATCAGGCATACTGCCGAATTCTTGGAAAAACTTTAGTTTTACCATTATATAAAAAAGGATCAATATCTGAATGTACAAACTATAGACCCGTATCCTTGACCAGTTATATAAGTAAAGTAGCTGAAAAAATTGTTAGCGATGAAATTTTAAATTATCTAAACTGTAAAGGTTTAATTTCAAAGGAGAAATACGGATTTTCGTCAAAACGTTCCATGTGCGCACGCAACTTTTAATAATGTTAAACAATTGGACGTCAATTATTAGCCGGGGCTTCCGCATTGATTCAATGTATATCAATTTTGCAAAAGCCTTCGATTCGACACGGTCTGCCTTTCTAAATTTATTTTAAAACTAAAAGCGTATGGTATAAATTATGAGCTTTTAAACTGGATAAACGCATTTTTATCAAATCGTACACAGAATATTGAAATTGAAGGTGAATTTTCAGACATGTCAGTAATTTCTGGAGTCCCACTGGGATTTGTTTTAGGTCCAACGCTTTTTTTAATTTATATAAATGACATGATAAACTGTGTCGAGGGTTCTTGCGGAATAAAACTTTTCGCGGATGATGGTAACAATTATCATGCGCGAAAAGATGACAACAATATCGATTTTTTGATTACACTTCAAAAATTCTGAAAATGGGCTTCTGATTGGCAGTTAACTGTGTCCTTCGAAAAATGCAATGTTTTAAGTATTGGAAGAGAATCTATAAAACAACACAACTATTATCTTTTAGATATAGCTATCAAAAACGTTAATGAAATTCGTAACTTAGGAATAAGTTTTTCGTCTTCTTTAAAATTCTCTGTGCATTGTTCTCAAATTGCATCAAAAGCGTATTCACGTGCGAGTTTAATATTAAAATTTTTAAATCTACCAATCCTTTCTTGTTTTTACGAGCGTACACTACATACGTTCGTCCGATTTTGAAGTCAAACTCACCAGTTTGGAATTCTTACCTTATAAAAGATATCAAAATCATAGATAAAGTTCAAAAATTTTTCACACGCATGATATGCTTTAAATGCAATATTCCCTTTGATAGTTACCGTACTCGCTTATCATTTTTACATCTAGATTCACTTGAATTACGAAGAATTAAATTTGTTCTTTATATGGTTTAAAAAATTCTATATGGCTTAATTGATTTAAAGATTAAAGTTTTTTACTTTGAAATTTAAAGTTATATGTTTCGTAGACAAAATAATTTAACTTTAAAAAGAAAAGAAATTCCAAAATCAAATTGTCGTAAATATTTTTCTTCTGAAAGAGTCATACACCTCTGACAGAGGATTACCAAATCATGTCGTGTTTTCAAATTCATACCCTACGTTTAAAAAATAACATTTAAATACATTAGATCTTAAAAACCACTGCATTGTATATTAACCGTTTTATTTGATTTATAAAGTTTAAAATTAACGAAATTCGCGTAATTTACAATTTCCAATTGCGTCATTTTGGTTTTTTAAACATTCTACAGATCAAAATAAATTAAAATACTTATGTATCTTTTTTATTTTTTGTAATTTTGTTTTTTTTCCTTGAGATACAAGAGTCAAACCACACAGCTAAAGGGTTGATTATAAAATTTATACACCTTTTTTTGAACTTATTTTAGTTCGTTTTAAATGACTGTTTTTACTATATTTTTAAACAAATATGATTGTAATTTGTATTTTCGTTTTTTGTTAGGGCAGTATGTAAGAGTATTACACCCTTTTTTTATTTCTTTGAACTTATTTTAGTTCGTTTTAAATGACTGTTTTACTATATTTTTAAACAAATATGATTGTAATTTGTATTTTCGTTTTTTGTTAGGGCAGTATGTAAGAGTATTATTTTTACCTGCCGTATTTCTGTCATGTCATGTCTTATGTGTTTGATTTGATTTTATTATTTTAACATTTTTATTTGTTTATTTTTTGACAGAAGTAAAATGTTTTCAATTTCAATTTCGATTTCAATTTATCTCTCAAAATCGATTATACTGTAACTCGGGCAATATTGCGGTTATATTTGCAAAAACCAAACTATTATTATGTTTGCATTTGAATAAAAAACTCAATGTTGGTTTCAGAGTATTATATTTATGTATTTTTATTTGTGTTTTGTAATTTTATTAATTATCAGGAGCCGCACTCATAAAGCGCGATTAGCCAAGAATTAGGGAAAGATTAAAGATGGACGACTTTTTTTCATGGAAAAAAAAAGAATCGGATTAAAAAGTTAATAAAAAAATACACCACTGTATTTCTTATTAAAATAGAAACAAAATGATACCTTACTTGGGTGTTTAAACTACTTCGATATTACACAAGTTATGAATGCCAATTTAAACACAAAACCTATTTGTAAAAACAATGTTATTTTTATTAACTCATTTTAATAATACGTATGCAATACAAACATATAGTGGAATGGAAATGCGCAAAAAATTAAATAATCAATTTTTATGCATTAATTTGATTTGAAATGTTTTTCAAACTTTGCAGTTTGTAGTTCACATTTGATTTAAAACTAAATATTTTTGACGATGATTTTAATTTATACAATATAAAATCAGAATCATTAGTCTTTAAGTTAAAAATTAACACTTTTAAATTTGGTTTTCAGACCGCAACAACAACAGGTACATCGGATCTTTTCTTAATCATAAGGGACTACTCTATTTTGAAGACAAAGACTACTTTGTCTTGAAACTATTTTTTATAATCATTTTAAAAAACATTTTGGTAAACATAGTATTAAATATATATATATATATATATATATATATATATTTAGTACATTATAGGAATGTATTCGGGTCCATGCGTTGGTGGTATTGTTGGGCAAAAGGCTCCGCGTTACTGTCTTTTCGGAGATACAGTGAACTGTGCTTCACGAATGGAGTCTCACAATAAACAAGTAATTTTTCTGTTAATAATATTTTTTCTGTCGAGATTGTGGCGCAGTGGCAGATCTTACGTCCTGCATACTGAAGGTCCCTGGATCGAGTCCCGACTCAGACATGCTGCATTGTAATAATATTGCTTGTCAATATTGTTATTATGTAATATTTGGTTGCGCAGTTAGTGCTATGTAACATCGGCCTTACGTATTCCACTTTATGTGAAATAAATAAACTTTAAACTTTAAACCAACCAATATCCTATAATAATTAAATATTTGTTGAGTACATAATTTTACGTAAAGTTTTTATTGTGTATCAATCATTATGAGACAAAGCAGAAATACTAAATACAAAAACCAAAATTAAGATTGATATTAAAATATAGGAATTTCAGCTCTCACCGGAAAAGCTAATGCACATCGAGAATCGGCTATTTAGATAATGTTCTTCACTGGAGCTATCAATGAATTTTTTCTGGTTGATAGAGGTAAAAAGTGGTTTTGAGCTTTAACAAAAGTTTTGTTATTTAACAAAGTCAACTATCCGTAAACAAAAAATTTTACCCTCTTCCATAAAATTTGTTTTTTATTTTTAGTGTTTTGTTTAATCCCATCTTTTCTGCAAGTTTTATCTGGTCATTTTTACACGTGCCCATATTTTTTACCGTACTATTTTGTTTCAGCATAATGCTTATTTTCTGTTGCTTTTCAAGTTTTACTTCTTTTTTTCTGTTTAAAATAAGATTGTGTCTTATTAAGTGATTTTTTGTATTTTATTTGGGGTTTTTGTGGTTTTTATATTTTACAGGTTTTATTTGTCGGCTTCATTTATTTTATAATATTTCTATGCTGTATGTTTTATATTTCTCCGTTTTATTTATTTTAACAAATCATTTTTATTCAAAAAATACTTCCAGTCTAGAAATTTTTTTAATTAAAAATTTTAGTTTTATTTAGTGCATAATATTTTTAGTAACAAAAATCTTTTTTTCATTTTAAAACAATATTCTAAAACTAGCCTTGAAAAATGCTCTCAGAATAGAGCAGGAAAAAGGGGCGATTTTTCTCCGGGCGTATGTTTAGACAGAAAAGATGTGGACTAGGCTGAGATGGACATTATGTGGACAATAGGAAATTTGCATTTCGTTTGGGCAGCTGCTCACTAAATAAAAATTTCTACCATATGATAATGATTTGTTTATACATTGATCCATTTTTTTGTTTGATGAAATGTCAATTTAAAAAATCATACTCACAGCAATCTTTGACAAGCGCGAAATCGCCACTTTTTCAATTAGAAGGTTATATTTGTATACGTAAAAAACAACTATAAATTTGAAAAATTGGGGATTCCGCGCTTGTCAAAGATTGCTGTGAGTATGATTTTTTAAATTGACATTTTATCAAACTAAAAAAAATGCAACAGTGCTGTGTGATTAGATCAATGTATAAACAAATCATTATCACATGGTAGAAATTTTTATTTAGTGAGCAGCTGCCCAAACCAAATGCAAATTTTCTATAGTCCACATAATGTCCATCTCAGCCTAGTCCAAATCTTTTCTGTCTAAACATACGCCCGTGGAAAAATCGCCCCTTTTTTCTGCTCTATTCTTAGAGCATTTTTCAAGGCTAGTCTACCACTTTTTTAATTAAATTAAAAAAATACCCTAATAAACTATAGTTTTAGCTGCGCAATGACATATGTTTATAATCATTTCGTTGCCAAGATATACTTTTTTAAATAAAAAATAATAAGAAGAAGAAGATGAATTTAAATTACAAAATTTACCCACGTTGTTTAAGTTAGTGCGGTGCAGTTGCGCTCCAGAAAAAGTTTACCTACGTTCTCTAAATATAGTTGGCGCGATGCCGAGCCCCAAATAATAAGAAGATGATGAACATGAATTACAAAATTTACTTACGTTCTCTTCTAAGTATAGTTGGCGCGGTGCCGTGGGTTAAATTGCAGTATGGCACCCCGCACCACCGATGATTACCGGCGCATGGCGCTCCCGCGCCACCGACGCTTATTATTATTTTTTAATAAATAAAACTTTGAATTAATTTTGTCATCAGTAATGCAAGAATTAAAAAAAGTACTCTGTTGTTTTCGCCATTTTCCGCGCGGTTGAAGCAGATGGCGCTGGGAACTGGTTTTTTTTTCTGCCACCAATTAAAACCGGTCTGCTTTTTTTGTGCGGTTGCTATGAGGTGATGTTGGTTGTCTGCTCTGTACAATCCTTATTGTTGCCAAAAGGCTGTTATTGTGAGGTTGGGAGTTTTTATTTGTCTATTTTTTAATTTTTTTTATTTTGATCAATAAATCGATAACAAGGAGCTAAATAAAAAAAGTGCTTCCTAAGAAAGTTGCGTAATTCCTTCTTTTTTCTAATGAGCCCATGTTTATTTTTGATCAATCAGTAACGAATGAGGAATATCGCTTTTAAGGATGGAGCGTTGGAATAATAATAATAATAATAATAATAAGAAGAAGAAGAACTTATTCCTAAGTTACGAATTTTCATTAACGTTTTTGATAGCTATATCTAAAAGATAATAGTTGTGTTGTTTTATAGATTCTCTTTCAATACTTAAAACATTGCATTTCAGAAGGACACAGTTAACTGCCAATCAGAAGCCCATTTTCAGAATTTTTGAAGTGTAATCAAAAAATCGTATTGTGCATCTTTCGCCGTACCCCCGCGGTTTCCGCAAGACCCTCGACACAGTTATCATCATTATTAATTAAAAAAAGCGCCAAACACCCGGACCCACACCCCCCCTCCTTCTTCCGCCTCCCCGGCACCCCACCCCCAGCCCCCCGAAGAAAAGTTGCGTGCGCACATGGAACGTTTTGACGAAAATCCGTATTTCTCCTTTGAAATTAAACCTTTAGGTTTAGATAATTTAAAATTTCATCGCTAACAATTTTTTCAGCTACTTTACTTATATAACTGGTCAAGGATACGGGGTATGGCTTTTACGCGTTTACAATATTGATCCTTTTTTATATAATGGTAAAACTAAAGTTTTTCCAAGAATTCGGCAGTATGCCTGATTTCATAGTCATATCGTACAAAAAAGTTAAAGGGAAGGCTATTTCAGAGGCAGTATTTTTAAGAAATATTGCCGTATGATTATCAGGAGTTCGAGAAGTTTTTGATGGTAAATTTTTTAATGTTTTTAAAACTTTCTCGTGGGTTAATGCTACAAAGTTTAGGCCAACATTATTTGGAACGATTTTTGGAAAAATAGGCTTAATGCCATTATCCCTAGTAAAAATTGAGCAAAAAAATTGTTAGCGATGAAATTTTAAATTATCTAAACTGTAAAGGTTTAATTTCAAAGGAGAAATACGGATTTTCGTCAAAACGTTCCATGTGCGCACGCGCAACTTTTAATAATGTTAAACAATTGGACGTCAATTATTAGCCGGGGCTTCCGCGGTGATTCAATGTATATCAATTTTGCAAAAGCCTTCGATTCGACACGGTCTGCCTTTCTAAATTTATTTTAAAACTAAAAGCGTATGGTATAAATTATGAGCTTTTAAACTGGATAAACGCATTTTTATCAAATCGTACACAGAATATTGAAATTGAAGGTGAATTTTCAGACATGTCAGTAATTTCTGTGACAAAGTCCCACTGGGATTGTTTTTAGGTCCAACGCTTTTTTTAATTTATATAAATGACATGATAAACTGTGTCGAGGGTCTTTGCGGAATAAAACTTTTCGCGGATGATGGTAACAATTATCATGCGCGAAAAGATGACAACAATATCGATTTTTTGATTACACTTCAAAAATTTCTGAAAATGGGCTTCTGATTGGCAGTTAACTGTGTCCTTCGAAAAATGCAATGTTTTAAGTATTGGAAGAGAATCTATAAAACAACACAACTATTATTGTGTTTGAGATACGCTATCAAAAACGTTAATGAAATTCGTAACTTAGGAATAAGTTTTTCGTCTTATTATTATTATTATTATTATTATTCCAACGCTCCATCCTTAAAAGCGATATTCCTCATAATAAAGGTTTCAAGTTCCTGATTGTGGCGAGTAAAAAAGAAAAAAATAAATTAAAAAACAAGCCAAACCGTTGTTTTTTTTTAATTAATGACAAACCGATGTATATTTTTGTTGCTTGTAACTGTATGTTTTGAAATGTTTTATTAATATTTTTATGTACAGTTGAAAAATATTTCTGCTTTAAATTAAATAAAAGGGTTATTTCAGTTCCGACTCCCGAGGTTATTCATTTTCCGGCTTAAAATGTAGTCGTTTTCCTAATATACAAAAAAATATAACCTTTAAAAATTTACTCTGTTTTTATCGGTTCTCTTTTTATTTTTCAAAAAATAATATTTTTTGCATTTATATAGCAATAAATCCATACAACGAAGTGGTGGTGTTCATGTTAAAAATAACGTTTATTTGTGTTTTGTTTTAAGAATCAAAAAGTAAAAAAAGTGCTAATTATTTATACTTTAATGGTTTAACATTATTTTGCTTCGGACATTGGACCAAACCTGACCTCCCTCTAGGTTTCAAGAATTCCACCCCGGGTCCACTCCCCCCTAGAAATCCAGGGGGTCCGACCCTCCCCAAGACCCCTCTTCTAGAATATAAAATGTCATTTACCATGCGGGTAAAGAACTCCGTAGCTTCTGTGACCGTGTTTATCTATGATTACATATCACCTAGGTACGACTTAGGTGATACGTGGAGTTTATCACAGTGAACTTTACACATCTCAATAGTTAGACTAAAATACCACAACCCTGAAACGAAGGTTTCACCGTCATAACCAAAGAAAATATCATTACGAGAATGGATTAAACTGAATCAGGTTAAACAGGTTCAAGAAGTTTAATAAGAATATTTAAAAAATCAAAATCGAATTATCAAAATCTAAAAGGTGAAATATTATTCCTGAAAACAATAAACCCCTATAAGTTTCAATTATAGTTTATGGCTTTTTTTTGGAAAAGTTGTTTCGTTCCACGTCATAAATAATTGCACACAAATAAATTAATTAATATTTTTTTCATGATTGACATTTCAAACGCACTTATTTACGATTGATTTTTTTGTTTTTTTGGAATTATTTATATGATTATTAATACAAAAACAATATACATACGTTGTATTCTCAGGGTTTATAAACAATTTTTTCTCAAACATTAAAGTTTTTCAAATATTTCTTAAACATTCAATAAGAATATTTATTATTTATAAAAAAACAACAAGTTTTCAATAAGATTTATAAAAAAAACAACAAATTTTCAAAAAGGATAGTGTTTTAAACTAAATTTATCCATATGATAACAAAGTATTTTGTAAAACGAAATAGATTTTCTTTTTTATTAGTTTGCAAAATAAAATCAAATTTTGTTTTCCATAATTCACTGGATTGCTAAACTTTTTAATGTGTAAAAAAGGAAATGTTTTCATAATAAAGAACAAAAATAAACAATTTAATTATCGTAGAGTAGTGTTTTATAATGTTTTTTTTTCCAAAAAATCAATCAATTATTTATATACCAATAACAATAACTAAAATTCGTGCGCGGAAATTCGTGCGCGCATGAATTTCGTGCGCTAGCTTTATATACGTACTGTGCTTAGTGTGCGATAGGCGAAAAAAATCGTTTTTTTCGTGCGCGCGACTGAAAATATACAGGCTCATAATTCGTGCGCGGAAAGACGCACCGTAACTATATACTTTTCTAAATACACTCAAACTAATTTTCCATTAATTTAAACAAAATAACATATAAACAAAATAAAAAACCAAAACAACAATCGGTGCAGAATTTTCGTCGCTAACTTTATATACGGTTTGAAAGTAGACTTTCAAACGTTGAGATTTTTTTCCATGTTCAGTTTGTATGTAAATACAAAAAAATTTAACGTGCGTTCGAACAAAATAAATAAACCCGACCAATTAGATCTAAATTCGATTATTTATTTTTAATACGAACTTTATATTATGCTTTTGTGCCCGGTTTGGGACTTTTGAGCCAACTTTACCATAGGGTGCGCCAACTCAACACTAGCAGAATAGATCTTCCCCTATTTTTCTTCCCGGAAGATTTATTCAGTGCGCTTTAATAATCTTCCCCTGTAATATTTATTTTTTGCGCTCTTAATAGATCTTGTAGATTTATTTGATTTTACAGATCTTCCCCTCTAAGTATTCCCCCCTGGACCATTTGGTTCAACCCCGAAATTTCCCCCCCCTTAAATTTGCATAACTTTTTTTGATACGCGAAACCACACCCACAATTAAATATAAAAAAACATAGAAAAAAAAGTTGATTAAATCCTGTTAGGGAACTTTATATACGTGTTTTTCTAAAAAAAAAAAATATATAAACTAGAAAACAAAAAACAAAAAATTAAGATAAATATTTCAATTTATTAAAATATCAATTAAAACATAAAATTAAGCTAATCAAACAAACAATAAAAAAACATACACTTAAAAAAAAAAAAAAAAAAAAAAATAAAAAAAAAAATACAAAAAAAAAAAAAAAAGAAAAAACAAAAACAAATAATAAAAACAAAAAAAAAAAAAACACAAAATCAAACGGTTGGAGATCTTTTGTCCATGGTTCAGTATTGGTACCTTTAGTTTTTGCTTTTATCATAATATACAGACAAAAAAAAAAAAAAAAAAAAAAAAAATTTAATAAAACAATCAAAAAAAATATTTAAAAAAAAAAAAAAAAAAAATAAACAAAAACACACGTGCGTTCGAGCAGTTATTTCAACATTAAAAGCAAACAAAAAAAAAAAAAAAACAAAATAAAAAAAAAAAAAAAAAAACCAAAAAAAAAAAAAAAAGAAAAAAAAAAAAAAAAAAAAAAAAAAAAAAAAAAAAAAAAAAAAAAAAAAAAAAACAAAACACAAATAAACCCGGCCAATTGAGATTGTAATTCGATTATTTATTTTTAATACGAACTTTTTCCAATATTATGCTTTTGTGGGTTTGGGGACTTTAGAGCCGAGGGACTTTAGAGCCGGGACTTTAGAGCCGGAACTGGGGACTTTAGAGCCGAAATGAAAAATGCGTTTGCAATAGTTTAACTTTAAATTTTTTAATTGCAAACAATTTAATAATTTTTAAACCTGTTTTTCCTGACCCTAAGCGAAACCTTAAAATCAAACTAATTTTTTATGATAAATTTATATTTAATGGTGTTTTTTTAAGATAACTATTTTTTTCAAAGCCTAAGCAAAACCTAAAAATTAAACAAAAAGTTTATACTTAAGTTTGTTTTGCAAAGACAAAAAAAAACTAAAACTTTTTAGGTTTGGCGAGTTAGTTTATACTAAATTTAAGAGTTCGGCTCTAAAGTCCCTTAATTTTTTATGAATTTTCTAAACACAAAACTTACGTTACGGCTCCATAGACCCTCCAATACGGCTCTAAAGTCCCACGCTGCGGCTCTAAAGACTCTCAGCTCTAAAGTCCCCTCCTCGCTCCGGCTCTAAAGTCCCGTTACCCCTTTGGGGGCGCTAGGAAAAAATACATTCTGCATAATATCTTCGGAAAGAATCTCTTCTGCAATAATAACTTTTGCAAAAATACATTCCAGTAAAATATCTTCGGAAAAAATAACTTCTCGCCGTGCGTCGCGGAAGATATTATGCTGGAAGGTATTCTTTCCGCCCTTCAAGAAATAAACCGACGAGTGAGACGCGCAGCGAAATTAAAATAAAGCAATCTTATAATTTAAAACATTGCCAACTATGCGAATTTATAAACCAAAAACTGTTTGATTTATGTTAAATTGTGCTAAATTACTACACTACGCTTTAAATATAAATTAATACACTGGTAAATTAATTAAACTAAATTACTAAATGAAAAGTACACTGGTTTGTTTAATTCTAAACTTAAAATTACTCGCTTATGGACAAATTAAAAACTTAATGCTTCTAAAAACTTAAAGTATAAAATCATACTAGTGTAAAAGGCTTTAAAAGCAAATTAACACTTAGTTTTAATTAAATTTATTTTTCCTGAGCCTAAGCAAAACCTTGAAATCGAGCGAAATTGTATTTAAAAGCATTTTTTAATAATGTTTTATTAAAAAAAATCTAATTTTTGTTATCAATGGTTTGTAATGTTTTAAATAATACGATTTGTTTATTTTTATTCCGCTGTGCTAAACTTTATTGTTTTGAAAACTCAGTATAAAACATTCTTAGTTAGTTTTAAATGCTTTAAAAATTATTCAAAACTTTGTTTTAATTAAATTTATTTTCCTAAGCCTAAGCAAAACCTAAAATCAAGCTAAATTGTATTATGATACATTATTAAATAATGCTTCTTTAAAAAAATGTTGATATTTTTATTATTTACAAGTTGTACGTAATGTTTTAAATTATAAAATTGTTTATTTCCATTCCGCTGCGCGCCTCACTCGTCGGTTTATTCATCCAACGTTCAGCGTTAGAAGGGCGGAAAGAATACCTTCCAGCATAATATCTTCTGCGACGCACGACGAGAAGTTATTTTTTTCGAAGATATTTTACTGGAATGTATTTTTGCAAAAGTTATTATTGCAGAAGAGATTCTTTCCGAAGATATTTTCAGAATGTATTTTTTCCGGACACCCCTTTGGGCATTCTTCAAGTATAACCCATTTTATTTCATGGACTACTTAAGTATAGACGAACTAACAGTTTGAATCCCTTATTTTTCAAGTACAATTAATTAAAATAAAATAGTTTTTTGATAAATCTTAAGAAAAACACGTAAACTTAAAAATTTTGTCATTATAAAACTCATGAGTACCCTAAATCGTGGAGTTTAGACCTTAGTTTCCCTAAGCAGCCTAAGCAAAACCTTAACATCAAACTAAAGTTTATATTTAGCTTGATTTTGAGGTTTTGCTTAGGTTGCTTAGGAAAACTAAGGTCTACAATCCACGATTAGGTTATTTATAAGTACTCTCACGATAAGTTACATGAAAAATAAAGGATTTAAACTGTTAGTTCGTCTATACTTAAGTAGTCCATAAAATAAAATGGGTTATACTTGAAGAATGCCCCCCTTTGTGTTCTATTAGTCCAGTAGTCCTATTTCCCCAGAAAATTTTTAGTCCTAATTCCCCATAACGATTTCCGAATTCCCCAGAACGTTGTCTCAATTCCCCAGAAGGCGGTCCCGATTCCCCAGAACGCGGTCGCGATTCCCCAGAAAGCGGTTTCGATTCCCCAGAACGCGGTCTCGATTCCCCAGAAAGCGGTCTCGATTCCCCAGAAACACATCTTATAAAGTTGGTGTTGCATATTCAGAATCATTGTTTTTCTTTAACACTTTTTTTACTATTTTTGATATAACTTTTGTTTTATTGTTATACTAGATGGTTTTTATTGCTTCTAAGTATTTTTTTCAAGTTCCTTCTAAATTTTATTGCTAAACAATATTTCAGGGGGTTTGCAATACTGAAATAAAGCATAAGGAATAAAACAAGCATAATTATTATAAAATTGTGCTTAATACAATTAATAAAACATTTAACAAGAAAAAAGTTTTCACTTTTTAATTCAAAAAGAACACTATTAAATACAAAGTTTTGCTTAATTATTAGGTTTCGCTTAGGCTTAGGCTCGCAGTTTTTTGAAACAAATCATTAAATATAAAAGTTTATCATGGTAATATTTAGCTTGATTTTTAGGTTTTGCTTAGGCTTAGGAAAAAAGTTTTCAATCCATTGTTCAACTTAAGCCGCAAAATACGAGAAACTTGTCTTTTGAAAAGTATGTTTACAAAATCGCATCCAAAAGACGAGTTTTCCGAAAACAAAATGTTTAAAAGAAAAGCTTTTCGAAGACGAGTTGTAGAAGACGAGATGTTGAAAAACGTAATGTAAAAGACGAAATTTCCTGGAACCTTCTGTTACTGCTAAATTTATCTGGGGAATCGAGACCTTTTCTAGGGATTTTCTTACTAGGGAATTGCGACTGCTTACTGGGGAAACGGGAATGGCTTCTGGGGAAATAGGAACGGCTTCTGGGGAAATAAGAACGGCTTCTGGGGAAATGGGAATGGCTTCTGGGGAAAAAGAAATGTCTGGGGAATCGAGACTCTTATGGGGAATCGAGACTATCTTTCTGGGGAAATGCGACGTAGCCGTTTAATCGAGAGACACAGTTGTTTGCCGGGCGCGGGAAGGCTGGGCAAACCGACGCCGGGCGCGGCGGCGCGGCCACGTCAAAGTGAAAGCACTCGGCGTTCAAGCGGCGGCGAGGCTTCGGCGGTTCGTGAATATGGCTGAATTATTTTTTTAAAAAATCGCCGAAGAGTGAGCCAAAAGATTACGGTAATCGTATCAAAAAAATAAATACCAGTGTCAAAAAAACCCGGAAGATTTTATTATTTTTAATATCGTAAACCAACATTTTATAATTATTAAATGTTTTGTAGAATGCTATTGTTTACTTCTTAAATTGATGCAGTATTTCTCGAGATTTTAACGTTTTTCGAAGGTCCGGCGGTGTGGGTTTTACCCCACTGATTTCCGTCCTTCCGCCCAGTCGGTGTAGGTTTTACTCCTACCCTAAACTTTAACAAATAGCTGCGCGAAGAAAGTTTAGGTTGTTTTTTAGGCTTTGCTTAGGCTTAGTAACGCGTAAGCTTAACCTTTAAAAAAAGTCGAGTAAAAAAGTGGAGTAAAACTGAGTTAGCCGATTTTGGCATTCTTCAAGTACAACCCAATTTTCCGGTCACTGGAAAGATAGATTGTTTAAAACTTTTATTTTTCAAGTAAATTATCGTGATAAAACTCACAAATAACATTTATCGTGGACTCTAGACCTTAATTTCCCTAAGCAACCTAAGCAAAACCTTAAAATCAAACTAAATTTAATGTTTTGTTTGATTTTCAGGTTTTGCTTAGGTTGCTTAGGAAAACTAAGATCTATAGTCCAGGATTCAGGTTGTTTAAGAGTTTTTTCATGATAATTTTTTATAAATTTATCACTTTGTCTAAGATTTATTAAAAAAATAATTTTAATTTAATGGGTTGTTTTTTAAAAATAACGGTTTTAAACAAGTAGTTCGTCCATGTTTAAAGTAGTCCATCTTGTATTTTCTTTCCGGTGACCGGAAAATTGGGTTATACTTGAAGAATGCCCCGAATTTTACATCAATAACCTGTATAGTTGATGTAAAAACCTAAAAGATCTCCATGGTTATATGCAAGATATTTTTTTCGTAAAATTTGAATTATTTATGTTTTGTATTTTTTATTATCATCAAAAAATTTTAAAATTCTGGGCGATTCGAACAATGTGTCAATATATTTGTCAAATCCACGTATTTACGGCAAAAATCACATTTTTGTGTGTTTTGATACTAATTTGGCAATCCGCAAAATGTCCGCAAAATTTCCGCAGATTGTCCGCAGAATTCTAAATCCCTCAACACAGCACCACGACTAAGTGTAAACTCGCGAAAACTATTGTGAACTTCTCGCAATTACGTTAGTGTGTGTGCATCATTTTTTTTGTAAAATTTTGCTTGTGACAAAAAATATTTTCAAGAACACATTGTTAATTAAGAATTTATCATAATAGGGTTCAGCTGGTTTTAAGGTTTGGCTTAGGTTTAGGAAAAACTAAAGTTTTAGTTTAGACTTAGGTTTAGGAAAACCTAAACCTAAGCCAAACCTTAAAACCAGCTGAACCCTATTATGTAAAATTCTTAATTAACAATGTGTTCTTGAAAATATTTTTTCTCATAAGCAAAATTTAAAAAATGATGCACACACACTAACGTAATTGCGAGGAGTTCACAATAGTTTTCTCGAGTTTACACTTAGTCGTGGTGCTGTGTTGAGGGATTTAGAATTCTGCGGACAATCTGCGGAAATTTCGTGGACATTTTGCGGATTGCCAAATTAGTATCAAAACACACAAAAATGTGATTTTTGCCGTAAATACGTGGATTTGACAAATATATTGACACATTGTTCGAATCGCCCAGAATTTTAAAATTTTTTGATGATAATAGAAAATAGAAAACATAAATAATTCAAATTTTACGAAAAAAATATTTTGCATAAAACCATGGAGATCTTTTAGGTTTTTACATCAACTATACAGGTTATTGATGTAAAATTCGGGGCATTCTTCCAGTATCGTTCACTAAAGGGGTACAGCTCCGGAACTCACTTCGCTTTAAATGGCCGGAGCTCCGGAGTATAGTATTGGAGGGTCGAACATCACTACTAATGCTAGCTGATCTTGGTCTTTTTGTCCTTATACAATTTTATGAGGTAAGCCATATAATTCAACCATTATATTTTACAAAATCTATAGAAAACTTTTGTTTTTGTTATAATTTTAGGTAAAATCATTTAAAGGTGCGGTACTGAGTCAAACTTTAGTCAAACTTCAAAACACTAAGTTTAGTTCAGTTTTTAAAAATTGTTGTCTAGGTTTTTAGTGGTCCATTTCACCATCAAGTTTTTTATTTTCTAAAATATTTTTAAGCTCTCCAGGCTTGTAGCAATGTAAAAATATAGTTTTGAATTTATTTTGTTGCTCAATAAAACTGATTTCTTGCCAGCTTAAAATGTTCATAGGTACCAGGAAATTGTTGTTATCACCTCAAAATTTTTTAGCTTTAAATTAGTTTTCTTAACCCGTACTCAACCGGTCCAGTTCTAGAACTGTTCGGAACAGTTTTAGAACTGTTCGGAACAGTTCTAAACTAAATTGGAAACTGCCGCAAATTTGGGCAAACTGGAAAGTACACCGACACCGACCAAATTCTACCGTAATTTTATTTGAATTTTAGGTTTTGCTTAGGCTTAGAAACAATAAAAGGTGGTTGGTGTCAGTGGACGGTGTCGGTGTACTTTCCAGTTTGCCCAAATTTGTGAGAAATTCGGCATTTGAAAATGCCGAAGTTGTACTTTGGTGCATTATAAAAGTCACCGAAACATTTTCCAACACTTATCGCGTGATTTTATTGTGTATTTCCGTTGTTTTATGTGTTTAAATATCATTTGCGGAGTTTTATTTATTTTTTGATTTTGAGAACTGCAAATCAGTCCTAGAACTTTCTAGAACTGTTCGGAACAGGTTCTAGAACTGTTCGGAACAGGTTCTAAAACTGTTCCGAACAGTTCTAGAACGCATAGCACAGGGGCATGTAGAGTACCGGTTAAGCGAAAATTAAAGATCACGTCAAACTGTTTTTTTTGACGTTTATTTATTTTTGTGGTTCTGAATAATTCTGAATTTAATTAAAACTAAAGCTTGGTCATTTCTAAACACTGGCTATATATAAATCCTAGGAACAACAAAAAATTGAACCTAACCATATTTAGAATTGCCAGAATTTTGTAAAAATATAAATATAATATGTAAAATTTGAATGTAATTTTGAATTTATTTTGTTGCTCAATAAAACTGATTTCTTGCCAGCTTAAAATGTTCATAGGTACCAGGAAATTGTTGTTATCACCTCAGAATTTTTTTAGCTTTAAAATTTCATATAGTATTCCTGATCACGTTATATAGGTTTTGCTCCGTGGGATACCACAAAATCCCAAAACTCCTTATTTCATGATTTCTAGAGGGGAACATATCCCCTAAAAATTCGAAAACGCACCAGCCCCTAAAGCATCGCAAGTTTAGTATTTATGTTTTTTATTGTGTAATACTAAATTTTAGTAAATACAATTCGTTGTTCAGTTGTAAAACTACAATTTTGTTAAAAATTCACGTTTTTGAAAGAGAATTTAAGAGAAAAAAACTGGACCTAGGATTTTAGCTAGTGAGCAGTGGTTAGATTCATACATGAACATAAGAAGGGGGGTAGGGTGAAGTCCACCCCCCTAGCCTCAAAATTTTGGACCCCCATCCCTAGAAAAAATGTAGACCCCCCTCCCCCCAAAATTTTTTAATTTTTAAACCCTACCCCTTCTAGAATTCTAAATCGAACCCCTCTCCCCCTTTTCCGAGCCAAATTTTGGGTATGAGTTTACAGTAGGTCACAAACACTGTTTTACTGTCACAAACACTGTTTTGTAGTAAAAAACAGTATTTTTGCAGTCTTTTTATACATAAATAGCCTATTTTAGTATATAAAATTCTATATTAGTGCGAAAAAACTTAAATAGATGATTTAATGTGAATTTGTTTGGAAACCTGAACCCCTCTGACACCCTCTAGATTTCAAACTGGGCTACCCCGGGTCGAACCCCCTAAAAAACTAGGGGGTAAGGACCCCCCTAAACCCTCCTAACTTTTAAAGTGCCATTTACCCGGGGCAGCCACCCCTAGCTTGCCAGTCCATGCTCATGTATGGTTAGATTTAAAAATTTAGTGGGAGGAGGGTGAAAAAATTCGGAAATTTTAAAGGAAAGCTCCCCCGCCCCCTTAGATTTTTGTCAGGGGACTGGGCAAAATTTTGAGGCTAGTGGGGTCGGGGTGGACCTCACCGGTTCCCTTTTTGTTTTCTCGCCTATGGTTTCCTTTCTACCTTCCTTATCTATTGCTTTCGTTAATGTAATAGAGATAAAAAAAGGAGCTGTAAGCTGTAAGCCTATAAGCTGTAAGCTGTAAGCTGTAAGCCTGTAAAAGGAGCTGTAAGCCTGCGATTCGGACAAAGCCCCCGCCAGGGCTGCCGCCATATCCTACGGTCTCGGTTTCAGTACGGAGGACCAAAAGCGCCCCACCAGGTGGGCTATCCAGCGGTTCAGGAGATATGACCCTCCAAAAATGGCGTTTTTTGACAATTCTGTACTTGAATAATTGCTCAATGAATATTAAAATTTAAATTACAAAATATGCACTGAAAAAAAGCGGCTACTTTTTACTGTAATTTGATACCTTGATTGTTTAGATTGGTGCAGTATTTGTCGAGATATTGCGTTTTTCGTACAAAAACCCGAGATTTTTTTGCCTAAAATAATTGCCGGCAAAAATGTTGGGCAAACTTAATCAAATCACTGCCGTCTGGTTTTTTAGCAAAAAAATCGCGGGTTTTTTGTACGGGAAACACAATATCTTGAAAAATACTTGACAAATATTAACGATCATGGTATCAAATATTAAAGTAGAAAGTGGCCGCTTTCTTTGAGTGCATATTTTATAATTTAAATTTTAATACCCATTGAGCAATCTTTCAAGTACAGAATTGTCAAAAAACGCCATTTTTGAAGGGTCATATCTCCTGAACCGCCGGAGATATTTTAATGAAAAACTTTTGTATGCTATTGGTTCAGGGGTAAGGTTTTCACAAAAAATATCGAGACAAATCGAGACAAAAAGTTTGACTCAGTACCGCACCTTTAAATGATTTTACCTAAAATTATAACAAAAACAAAAGTTTTTTATAGATTTTGTAAAATATAATGGTTGAATTATATGGCTTACCTCATAAAATTGTATAAGGACAAAAAGACCAAGATCAGCTAGCATTAGTAGTGATGTTTGACCCTCCAATATTATACTCCGGAGCTCCGGCCATTTAAAGCGAAGTGAGTACCGGAGCTGTGCCCTTTTAGTGAACGATTTTAAACAAATACATTTAAAGTTTTTTTATTTGCAGTTTTAAGACTAATTATATCGTTTAAAATCAGTTTTGAAAAAATTGGTAAATAATCTATGGCATCACTTTATAATTCTTCTTAAAATTATTAAGCTGAAGTCTTTCAGGCTGAAATTAAGGGCGTACCGCTCGCTGTAAAAAATAAATAAATAACAAACGCACGAGTCAAGAAAAAAAAATCCTATAAAATAAATATACATATAATATATTATACATATAAATATTCACAATAAATAAATATTGTCGTAATATAATCAATAGCTATTAAATTGAGTCAGGTTGCCTTACACGGGATACTTTCTCAAAGAACGAGCGTGGTTACTCCACCGTTCACCCCCTTTACAGTTCACCCTGATGGAATTTATCTTTAGTTCAACAGTAAAGCGGAGCTCCCGGGGTTATTCCGGAGCCCGAACATTACTAGCTAGCATTAGTTTATTTGTTTAGCTAAATCGAGGTGTTTTCGTTTAGTAATTCCACACACAAAAATGAAAATCTTGTTATGTCCTGCGTGGTCGTAAAAAAGGAACTGGCAAAAGCACCTAGTCGTCACGGGTTTAGTGACCGGCCTCAGAATGTCAAAATAGTTTGTGCTTACAATATATCAAAAGGTGTTTTTTATTAATATGAAAATCAATTAATAAAACGTTGTTTTGAGACTAATCAATTTTTCCCGCATTGATGGCGTCATACACGAGAATCGAATTTTATAACTTTCGCTGATAGCCAAATTTCAAAGCTTCACATTCATATAAATACCGTATAAAAATATAAATTGAGATATAATGTTTTAAAATAAAAGTTTTGTCGATCGTCAATGCAAATTATTTTGTACAGACAATGGATAAATCCAACGAAAGAAATAATTTCTATACGGTTTGGTTGGGAAGTCGTTGTTCGCAACTGTCAAAGCCCTAAATTTTTTTGTGGGAAAACCGCACGAGAACTACTGAACTGAAAATTTGTACGAAACGGCCTTTCATCTATGCTTATGCAAATTAAACCACCCCTTATGCTAATTACATTTTACGTGAGATTGATTCCAAATCAAGTTCTTTCCAACTCTCAAAATGAAATGGAAATGCTCCTTAGCTACGGCTATTTATTGCAGAAAGAGTGTTTAAGTTCCACATCTTAAATTAGTAATACACTTTACCAATAAAATACATTTTAAGTTATTTGAACCCCGTGCATTTTTAATGCTATTTAATGTTTTTAATAACTTTTTTAAAAAGTTGTTTATAAATTTTAAATAAAATGATCTGTGAATACTGTTTATGGTTATATTTATATCTGGCTGACCTCATAAGTTTGCATAAGAGATATGAACGGGCCAATTAAAATTGTGCGGCAATAACGTTTTTTTTTGAAAAAAAAAATACATAGAACGCATCGTTTTTCTTTCAATTTCCACCTTTTCACAAAATATACAAAAATTAGTCAAATTATCTTTTTAAAAAATTTTATTTTTGTTCCACATTAAGGAATTTGATAAACAATCTTTAAAATAAGGCATTTAATCCTTAATACTAAACCTCTTTTACTGAAAATCTTAAATGGTTTTATAGTTAAATAGTTGATTTAATACTGCGAATCATCTAGATCAGTAACGTTGTGTTTGCCTATAATTATTTAAAAAACTAGTATAAAAATAGGGCAAAGTTCTGTAGCCTTGGAGTTTGGATGATTTACCGTCGATAGAGCCTAAAGAACTTGCAGCTGGAATTTTAAGCTAAAAATAGGAAACTTGGAGCCGAAAGTGGGGAACTTGGAGCCAATAGTTGGGAACTTAAAGCCGAAGGTAAAAATCGCTAAAACGTGAAACCTAAGCGAAGCCTAAATCTAAGCCCAAACCAATTTTTTTTTTAAGGCTCCGAGTTTTCATTGTTTGTGGCTCCGAATTTCCTAACATTTGCGATGGCTCTATGTTCCCTGCTTGTGGCTCTGAAGACCCCGTTCCGCTCAAATCTCCGGAGAATAGCCGTTTTTTAGCTTGGTTTAGTAGATATATTTTTTAACCGTCTTGGGTTTAAAAGTTAATTAGGGATAAAAAACCTCAAAAAATCAAAAAGAAGATTCAGTATTGAAAGATGCCAATTAAAATTAACGCTAAGCAAAATCGATTAACTTCTTTGAAGTTCAATGCTTTTTACGTCGCAGGGATGTTTAATTTACTTCAGATCCCGTTTTTTTGCTTTAGCTTCTTTTCGATTGGACCTAATTACGAAGTATTTGAACAAAACATAGCTAATTTTAAAAGAAATTTAAAGTCCCAAATAATTATACTACTTTTTGGGTTTTATAATTCCACGTGTTAATCTAATAAAAACAATTATTACATTGTAGTCTTATTTTATCTATATCTCTTCTTGTGATGCAGAAACAGAACTATTGTCACTAAAAAATGCAAATGCATAAAAAAGCGGCATATATACATGAACTTTATTATGATTTTAATCAATTAGCTACCTTTTTTACACATCCATATCATGTAATAAGCGTAATAAAATTGGGTTTTTTAAAACTAAACTCAACGGAACTGTAGAAGCGACAGAGCGGTCACTATAGTCGCCGCCGCGCAGAAAAGTTATAAATAAAATTACAAAAACAATAACAGAAATATGGGGTCCGTATAAACACCGTGGACGAATTCAATAGGCCAAAATCACCATAAACGTAACAAAATCACTATAAAGTGATGTCCATTCACCATAAATATAATGCGTTTGCAATATTTCCTTCAAATAATTGACGCTTCGAAATAAAAATACAAATAAAATTTATCAGGATAAATTTAGCTTGATTTTAGTGCTTTGCTTGAGCTTAGGAAAAATTATTAAATTTTAAATGCTCTTATGATTAAAACTAAGTTGTTTTAACAAATATTTTTAGTTTGCAAACGCATTTTGGATTGTTATGGTGAATTAGCAGTACATTATGGTGAATTTTGCCATGGGGATTTAACACTACTTTTATACTGATTTTGCACGTCACCGAAATATGCACTGTATTATTTTCTTTTTTCTTTTAACCATATCAAGTATTTGGAAATGAATTTAAAATGAACCGCTGGCATTAATCCAACAACATTCAGTGTTTAAGTAATAACCCTTCATTCGAGTTTAAAATAACGTCATGTTTAGTTTATTCATTCCGCATAAAATAACAAAAAACCGGATATTTAAAAAAAATAACGTAACAATAACATCAAATAATAAATATTTAATCAAATCACTGCAGCCAAAAAAATTAAACATAATGACCATATCGTCGTTACGACGACAAAATGAGCCACAGTCTTTATAAAAAAACACGTGGACGTGACTTAGGGCTGGTTCATACTTAGGACAAAACGTCCTTTGAACAAAGTCCAAAGGACGATTTTATAAAAGCCAAAACGTCCTTTGGACTTTTTCCTTTGGACGAAGTATGAACGCTACTTAAAATTTGTCCTTTAGACAAAGTCCAAAGGACAAAATCCAAAAGGAAAAATCCAAAGGACAAAAAGTATGAACACGTTATCCTTTGGATTTTGTTCTTTGGACTTTGTCCTTTGGACAAAGTCCAAAGGACGTTTTTACGCTGTATTTGTCCTTTGGACAAAGTCCAAAAGACGTTTTGTCATAAGTATGAACCAGCCCTTATTCTGTAGTTAATCACGTCCTATAAATAATAAGGTTAATAAGGTCCTAAAGGTAAACCCAACGTGGCTGCAACAGTTGTTCGTTGGATAAAAAAATGTCCCCATTAAGTAACCATTCAAATCACGAGAATCTGACGTCACTTTATCAAACAAATACTCGGTATTAAATTGAATCGAATAAAGTGACGTCAGATTCTCGTGGGGCATTTTTTATTGCAACGAACACCTGTTGCAGCCACGTTGAGTTTACCTTTAGGTTAATTTTAATTTAAAATGAGTCACAGTCACATATCTTTAATACGAGTTGTGGCTCATTTTGCCATAGTAACAACAATATGACACCAATTACAGTAGGGCGCTTCCTATAGTTAGACAGTCAATTTGTCAGAGCAATATAAAAAGTCACATAGTTTTTTGTTTGTTTTTATGTTACATTTTTTTGGTATAGCTTAGCTTCGTCAGGACTTAATGATATCTTCACTACTCAAAACCAACGTTAATATTGGTCGTTCAAACAATGAAAAACAAAACTGAAAAAAATGCATAATATTTTTTATATAAGATCGCTTATCATTATGGCACATTATGTAAGTTTTGTTTTATTTTACTTTTGTAATGGCTGACGTAAATTAAATGATATTTTTTATCCTAGGTTTTTCAAGTAAATTTGTTGAGGCAGAGTTTCTCATAACGAATAGGAATCAAAAGCATAAGAAAACTGCACAAAATCAGGACGCTCCCGCCGATTTCAACAAGTGGCATACTTTGATCGCGAAATATCAAATCCACTACTAAAATAAATGTTTATTTATGATTCATAAAAAACACACAAAATACTTGAAAAAAACAAATACAAATTTTAAAAAATACTTCGTTATTATTGTCAAATTATTATAAAAGACTATGAATGATTGGATATATATAAGAGAATTAAGTCTATTTGATCGCGTAAAATGTATAGGCTCCTTGCACTTAAAATGTTATCTGCATACTACGAAAGATAAATAGGAGATACGGTAATTATCCATTATAGTAACGCTTATGTGTATTGCATACTTCATGTATAAACCGAGTTCCAGTGCAAGGTGCCTATAGATACAACAAAGGAACAATTTGTGATGTTACAAAGTTTTTAAACTAAACTAACGCGCTGGTTCAAAAGCCGTATGCATAAATTTCTCTAGAATTTTTGTCGAATTTTTAAAAATTTATTTCTAAATTTGAGTTGAATAAATATTGTAACTGTATTTTATCACATAAAAATATAAGCTACAGGGATAATAACAAGAAGAATTCCCGGTTGTGGTTAAACCCAGTTTGAAGTTATAAGCCTATAAAAATTCGTAAAAAAATTCTACCACGTAAGAATTTTAAGGACTCTGAAATGCCATGCAGTATTCGTGATCACGTCATACATGTTTTACTCAATGGAAACGGTTGTGGGAGGAGCTAAAAATTAGAGATCTCTACGTTTATTGGAGACGAATTTTTTTCCAAGCGTTTGGCTGAAAGTGATTGTATAACATTGCACACTGCTCTGCGCTGATTGGTCGCAGCCAAGTCGTTTCATCTCTGCTGACCGATCAATATTCGCCGTGTCGTATATCCTCTATCATGTAATTACAAAAAATAGGCGGAGATTTGTAAAATGAAAATTTACAAACGTCTTCATGAAATAGGCCCTTGCGCGCGGCTTTGTTTGAAAAAGGACGCCCGCACTTGTATAATAACGCACCGGACCCCGCATTTATTTGACCATTTTCGCACCTGCATTTTGAAGCCCTGTTTTTCCGTTCCTCCTCTCACAATCATTCCGTTGGAGCAAAACATATATAAGACCTGATCACGAATACTATATGACATTTTGAAGGTCCTTTAATTCCCGACGTGAATTCAGTAAGATTATATTTTGCCCTAGGCAAAGCTATTATATCGTTATAATTCATGAGTGATCACAGAGAAAATATTTAAACACACAACCAACTGACACAAGGAACTCCACATAGTATAGAAGTTGTTGTACGCAACATAACATCAATTTTACGGAATATTATGTATTCAAAATTTTTTGAAGTGCAATAACTTATATACTGCGCGGTTTCTTTTAAAGTGGTAAATCGAAAGCAGCTTTCCGCTTTAAAAAAACGTGCACAGTATGCGAATTATTTTATTTTATATGAATGCTAGATTAGAAATCAAGTGGATCTTGCTTTTAAATTGCTTTATCAATCTTTAAATAAAGGACAAAAACATAAAAAATAAGCAAATAATTTACAAATTAGATTCGGGTAGTGCATTTAATTTCGGCACTTTTTTTTGTTTTTCCGATGTAACTTTTCACTTTTTAGCTCTATTTTCATGTTTGATAGCTCATTTTGAAGTTTTCACGATACTGCGTTGCGTCACAAAAATTTTACTGTACGAAAGTAGTTTTTTTACTTAATTAAATCAGTTTAAAAAAAATGGAAAATTACCGAAATTAAATGTGTGTATTTAATTTCGGTAATTTACAAACAATCGATTGTTTCTCAGTCAAAAAATCATCATTTTCAAAAATTTGAAAGCCTATCATTATCTCCAGACAGTTTTCTTTAATTTAAGCTTCTACAATGTACTTGTTGTTCAACGTGTAACTGGCAAAAAGTTACAACTAAGATGCCAAATGGTATCAAAATGAGCAAAATTTGAGAAAAAAAGTGCATTTAATTTCGGCACTTTCTAAAAGAACCCCCTTAATCGAGTTTAAGTGCAATGATATGACTTTTAAGGTCTATTCATACTTATGACAAAACGTCCTTTGGACAAAGTCCAAAGGACAAAAGTCCTTTGGACTTTGTCCAAAGGACAAAGTCCAAAGGGAAAAGTCCAAAGGACTTTGTCCAAAGGACAAAGTCCAAAGGGAAAAGTCCAAAGGACAACGTATTCATACTTCTTGTCCTTTGGACTTTTCCCTTTGGATTTTGTCCTTTGGACAAAGTCCAAAGGACAAATTCTGAGTAGCGTTCATACTTCGTCCAAAGGACAAAGTCCAAAGGACGTTTTGGCTTGTCCAAAGGACGTTTTGGTTTGTCCTTTGGACTTTGTCCAAAGGACGTTTTGTCATAAGTATGAATAGACCTTTACACATTTCAACGTTGTCTTTTAACTATTTACAACTACAATTTAACACCCGACCACTTAATTCAATTTACCTAATTCACTTAATTTACCTACAGCAATATGTGTGCCGAAATTACACTATTTTATTTTATAACGATTGCTCACCACAGACGCGACGTAGAACCACCGGGACTAAAAATTCGGAAAATAGACTAAATTTTACCAGGGGCCGGTTCCAGAGATCGACCTAAGTTAGGTGCGCACCTAACTCTTAGGTGCCCACCTAAATTTCTTAGGTGCCCACCCAGCTAGGTGGGCACCTAAGCAATTTAGGTGGGCACCTAACTTTTGTTCCACGAATCGCATTTAGGTGCGCACCTAGCTGGGTGGGCACCTAAGCCGTTTAGGTGCCCACCTAACTCATTTAGGTGCCCACCTAAATGCGTGCGCACGCATTTGCTGATTTTTAACTCGTACGTACGGCTCAAAATATTTTTCTTTTTTGAAGATCGTACAAATCTTTTTGTTTCAAAAAAAATCGTAAAGATGTAGGAAGACCCTCCTCCTCAAAAAAAAAACATATGCTTATAATTGAATCGGAAGTGGTTGGGTGGTATTGGTATTGTCTGTTTTTTCACGATGTATGTACATAATATTTTGAAAGGCTGTGTTTTATATGCTAAATCGACGCTAATGGCGCTTAGAATTTCACGTTTACACCTGGAATTTATTCTTGGCTAGAAACGTATTTTTTGGCCGCTTTTTATCAACCAGCAAAAATTAATTTTTTTTAAAAAGTTTTGAAAAACCAATTTTTAAAATTTTTCTCGTGTTTCGTTTTGCTCAGGGCGTGATTGTTTCCAACTTTTTTATGGTTTTAAACAACATATTATTATAGTTTATTTATTTTTTATTGATTATTAAATGGAGCTTGTTACGAATATGGGGGGAGTGGGGACCGCCAATGCTCCCATACACTCGCTCCCAGTGAGAAATTCGCCATTTTTAAAGAAACCCTTGAAGGTGCGGTTCGGAGTCAAATTTCTTTCCTTCGATTTTGATAATTTTTATGAAAACTTTACCCCTGCCCCCAATAGCCCACAAAATTTTTTTCAACAAAATATCTCCAGTGGTTCAGGAGTTAAATATGAACCTCCAAAAATGACGTTTTTCGACAATTCTTTACGTGAAAGATTTCTTAAAAGGTATATCAATTTAAATTACAAATTATGTACTTAAAAAAACGCCGCTACTTTCTACTTTAATTTGATACTTTGATCGTTAAAATTGGTGCAGTATTTGTCAAGATACTGCGTTTCTTGTACAAAAAACCCTCGAATTTTTCGCTAAAAACACGAAGTGAAAGGAAAAAAGGTGGGCAACACTCCATACAATCGCTGCCGCTCAGTTTTGGTGTTTTTAACAAAAAAATCGAAGGGGGTTTTTTGTACGAGAGACACAATATTGCACAAAATACTGCACCAATTTTAACGATCAAGGTATCAAATTAAAATAAAAAGTAGCTGCTTTCTTTTTGATGCGTCATTTTTCTTTAACGTAGTAATTTTATACCCATTAAGCAATTGTTCACGTACAGAACCCGTTGTTGCAAAACGTCAATTGTTGTTGTTTGGGGGGTCAGGACTCCGGGAACCACTGAAGATCTTTTGTTGAATAAAATTTTGGTGGCTTATTGTGGGGAGGGGTAGGTTTTTTTCAAAAATTGTTAAAATCGAAACAAAAAAATTCGACTCCCGCATTCATATCTTTAAGCCTGTTCACAGTGGCAATGCCAGTAGTAGTAGTGCAACCGTTGATAGCCATCACCGGAGCAGTCTGTGTCCAACGTTAAACAAAAAAAGGAAGTGTTTACACCTGGAAACAGACCTGTGCACGGTCTGAAAATGCCCCCCCAGTTTTATTGAGTAAAACATGTATGACGTGATCACAAATTATCACATGGCATTTCAAGCATTAAAACTCTTACGTGGTAGAATTTTTTACGATTTTTTTATAGGCTTATAACTTCAAACTGGGTTAAGCCACAGCCGTGAATTTTTCATTTTATTATCCCTGTAGTTTATATTTTTATGTGATAAAAACAGTTACACTATTTATTTATCTCAAACTTAGAAATTTCAAAAATTCGACAAAAATTCTAGAGAAATTTATGCATACGGCTTTTGAACCAGCGCGTTAGTTTAGTTTAAAAACTTTGTAACATCACAAATTGTTCCTTTGTTGTATCTATAGGCACCTTGCACTGAAATCAGGTTTATACATGAAGTATGCGATTCACGTAAGCGTTACTATAATGGATAATTACCGTATCTCCTATTTATCTTTCGTAGTATGCAGATCAACATTTTAAGTGCAAGGAGCCTATACATTTTACGCGATCAAATAGACTTAATTCTCTTATATATATCCAATCATTCATAGTCTTTTATAATAATTTGACAATAATAACGAAGTATTTTTTAAAATTTGTATTTGTTTTTTTCAAGTATTTTGTGTGTTTTTTATGAATCATAAATAAACATTTATTTTAGTAGTGGATTTGATATTTCGCGATCAAAGTATGCCACTTGTTGAAATCGGCGGGAGCGTCCTGATTTTGTGCAGTTTTCTTATGCTTTTGATTCCTATTCGTTATGAGAAACTCTGCCTCAAGAAATTTACTTGAAAAACCTGGGATAAAAAATATCATTTAATTCACGTCAGCCATTACAAAAGTAAAATAAAAAAAAAACTTACATAATGTGCCATAATGATAAGCGATCTTATATAAAAAAATATTATGCATTTTTTTTCAGTTTTGTTTTT